>JAHRHJ020000248.1:0-89887 GCA_019776745.2 Taxus chinensis | reverse complement strand
CACAAAGGACTACGGAAATGGTGCATACCTCTTATGCACGCTAGAAGGTGAGGAGTTTGGCGAAACAGTCAATTCTCTCCACCTCAAACGTTTCTACGCATAAGCAGCAAGCGCTGCCTATATAACTATCTACATTGCATTTTCATATAGATTAGGATCATTTTGTCCACTTGTTCTTACACAAATTGTGATCAAGGAATCTATTCTCAAAGCAATTTATTTCAAACTCGTGATGTTTCTGGCATGAAGTTCTTTAATCATACCTCTCCATCTTCGATATCATCAATCAATTCAGAATCTTTTATCTAATAAAATCAGACATGACAAAGTCTTAACGGTAACCATACCAAGATCTGCAAGTTTGTTCTCGCTTTGGTTTCTTCTTAGGGTAGGTGTCTTGCCTATGGTCTGTTCTAGAAGCTTCATGGTGTCACATCTATCCCATATGCACATCTCTTTGGAAATAAGAATATACTGACATCTTACTCAAACAAACAAGTCAAGAAGTGATTAAACAGAAAATTTTATTTTTACACATTTCCTTGCCCCACCAACCTTCGGTGATGAGCTTGCGTCTCTTACTAGTGACGTAGGGTTGGGAAAGGATGGAAATGCCCTTACTCGCCTATGCCTTGCCCACGGTGATAAACCCATGCTTCTTACAGTAGCATGGGGCAAAGTGTAGGGGGTCCTCTAGACAAAGTAAATGTTAAAAGGTCATAAACAAACTATTCGAACTTTGAGTCAAAAACGAATGAATCAAATATTCAAAATTCCAAAAAAAGAGTTAAAAATCCTAAAAACCAGATTTTGTCTACTATGTGGCCATCTACGGGTCTAAGTCTGGATAAACCACAAAGCAAGTTGCACCCAAAACTATGAAGTCGTTCAGGTAGAGTCGGCTTGTGGCTTTCAATTTGGTTCTGTCAAAGCTTTGTCTGTCTTTCATCACTATCATTTCATCATATTTCATAACTTGCGCCCTTCTTGGCTCTTGGTGATGAGCCCTCGCATCTTACTAGTTGCGTGGAGTTAGGAGTGGGGCAAGTTAATCTGTTCATCATACTGGTTGTTTTCATCACTGTGCCAAAACAAATACAAGTTATCCAAATTGCTAATAAAAGTTAAGATTCAAGATCACAGTATATCTACAATATCATGTATCAGCATCATGAAACACAAAAGGAAAGCAAACATTTGCATCATCTGTTTTCCATTGCATACATTCTAGAAAGCATATAAAACATACATCGTAGTATGGCACGAAAAGCTGGAAACAGAAAGGAAAACATGAGTGACAAGCTTTTGATCCAAAATCGACGCATATATATAAATAATCAATGTTTGTATACAATGCCATCATGCACTAGGCATGGTCAAAACGCTCAAAGAGCCCGTGATACACAAAAGAATCTATAATACAAAAATACAGAGAGCCAAGTGGCCTCTCAACCCCTGCGCGACCCCGCCGAAGGTGCGCGCCCTCGCCTAGGACTACCGGCTACGCTGGCGCTCTGAATGGACGGAAGGCTCAGGGTCTCGAGGGGCAGTCGTAGTCTCGCCATGAGAATGGCTCCTCATAAGGCGCTCGGCTGTCCTATAGCCTGCCAACTCTGTACGGAGAGTCGACACCATCTTGGCCACATGCCAAACGGGAGCAAAGACGTCGGTGTGCCTGCCGGCTGCTGAGGGCTCCCCGGCATCTACGGATAGCTCCGCACGGGTCTTATCCATAGGGATCATCAGAGAATCAGTGCATACCCTACGGATTAGATCCCGCCACTCGTCGACAGTCTCTGCAAAATAAAGAAGAAAGACGAATTAGAAACTAGGCGAGAGGCTAAAATATACAAGATACAAATATAAGGAGAGATAGCAGTTAAAACAAGTCCTAAATCAAACTAACACTGAAAGGGAGAGAGGATAACTTACTCGGATCACCGGGCCTCCAAGATGGGTCACTAGGGCCAGCACCCGCTGCAAATGCTGCCGCCGACGGAGGAGCTGCTCCTGTAGTTGGGGCAACATGACGCCCCGCAACGGACTCATCATCTCCACCATGGCCCCGGGAGAGTGGCTCCTCGGAAACCAGAGTCTCTCTCTCTGCGCTCTGCTCCGCCCTCTCCGCCTGCATGATATCCTGAGTGTCATGCCACTCAGGATCACTCTCGTCCGTCTGCTCCTCCGACCCTCCCTCTGTGGACTCCTCAGAATCGGAGTCAATATCTATAGGGTCATCGCTACTATGAGCAGGACCCGCGGTAATCCGAAGTAAAGGTGCCCGAGGCGCACCAGCTCTCCCTCTGGCCCGAACTATCCCCCTGGCTGCAATAGGAATGCCAGGGGTAACCACTGTCCAACCACGGCCTCTAGGCCCCCCTCTAGCCTCCCGAACTGATCTGTAAACTGGTGCTACTGGAGGAAGCATGCCCACATATGGGAGGCCAAACTGCTGAGGAACCCTGCTGAAAGGATGTACCTCCACCCGTCCCACACGGTCAATAAGCTGCCCTGTGATGGAACAGGAGACCAATGTCATGGCCTCCTCTCCCCATACGCCGGCCATAAGCTGGTACGGTGTGGCCTCCATGTCTGCTGTAGTGAGGGAGGCTACTGGCTGGTGAGGTGCTCTAAGCACCGACATATCTGACCATCTGGCCGCCCTCACAGCCCCAGGATCTGCCACCTCCACGCCTCTGCCATAAGGAATAAAATGCTCATACACCCAACTCATGACTAGAGTTGGGTGGCTCAACGACTGTCCCTGTAAACGGACCACCCTATATAAGTCGTGATAGGTGGTCCCCAAAATGTCTGCCCCCCAGGCGTATATCCGGCCATGCCCCTCTATCTGTGCAATGATGGGGGCCCAACAGTATAACAAAGTGTCCCCTCCCTTGTCCCCGATCAGTCTCGAGGCAAGGATCCCCATGATGGCCTGTCGAAATATGGGGATGGGCAAAGAAGGGATGGATCTGACTCTCACCCCCTTCTTCGACCCCGTGGAGATGACTGCATCTCCCATATATGTCGCCCACTGTGCAATCTGTGCCCGTGAGCCTGCTGTCTCTAATGTAAGTCGCCTCCCGATGATCGGGACCCCCAGAATGCGGTAGACGTCCTCTAATGTAATGGTCCACTCACCACGGACCCCTGGCAATCGGAAAGTGTTCCGATCTGCATCCCAGTATGAGAATAAGTCACAGAGTATGTGACTAGACGGAGCAACGTGAGGCACACAACATCGATATCCGCAATATGCCGGCCCTCTGCAATGTGTCCTCCTCATCTGCTGAGAGGGCATCCAATACCCCGGGCAGCCAGTCACACTCTCTCTCCCGGCTCCATCTAATATACTCCTCCTTCGCCTGCATACACCCAAAAACACACAAAACAGAGTAAGTTAGTATCTAAACGATATCAAGAGAGTCATAAAAACATACACAAATGCTAAAAATACAAGTGTAAGTTTTCAAAAGAGGTCCTTTTGCATTCTGTGCAAAACCGCCGCCCTGGGCAGGGGGGCGGTTTTGTAACCGCCGCCTTGAAGGCGGCGGTCTTGTAACCGCCGCCCTGGACAGGGCGGCGGTCATGTAACCGCCGCCCTGGCCAGGGCGGCGGTCGCGGTCCGAAAACCCGCGCGGGTTTTTAACCCCAAAAAGCCAAAAACTGGCAAAAAAATGACCATTTTAGCTAAAAACAAAGCCTACCCAGTAGGCGCCCCCCCTAGATGGACCTTTTAAACCTAACATTTTCAAAAATGACCCCCCCATTACAACAAATTTAGCATTTCAAAATTGAAGAGGGAAAAGCACAAAATTGAAGAAAAACCAACCTGTGATCTCGCGGGGTGGCGTTCCGCACGTGGAGGCATGATCACTATCTCGCTGTGGACGTTTTGACTCTACTCGCGTGAGAAACCGTTACCGTGGGCCCCAGAGCTCAAAATCTATCAAATCGACTCGCGCAAATGAATAGGAAAATGGGCCCACTTTTATATATATAGCGCTCTAATTCGTTTTAAATCCCCTTTTCACAGGTTCGGAGCGCCAACGGAGGTAAGTTTCTATCCTCGCACTAATGGTACGTCCTCTTCCCCTATTATTTTAGCGTTTATTTTCCAAGTTATTGTATCTATCTGCACTTGAGTTCTCCTTTCATTTTGCAGGTAGCGGGAATTTCGGATGGCGTCATTTCGACACACGGACGTATAAGGTATAACTTCTAGCTTCCCATTTCGGGACGGCCATACTCGGACCCACCGTTTTACGCCTCTTCATGGCTAAAACGCTTCTCCGAGGGGGCAATATGTACGTACCCAAAATTGTAAGGTACTGTACTGCGGAACGGTGTAATAAATGCCCCAATGATGATACAGGTCTCTTCGCAAGGTGTTCGGGATCCAGAGAAGCTTTACGGATATGCGTTAACATCCCGCATGCCCCGCTTAGCCCCCGCGTGCTTTGTTTTCCCCTTTTTTCCCTCTTTTCTTGGCTTTTTGGTCTTCAGTGACGAAACCGCCGCCCTGAACAGGGCGGCGGTCCTGTAACCGCCGCCCTGAGCAGGGCGGCGGTCCTTTACGCATTTTCCAGAACGTTCTTTTGACGGAACGCACGCAAAGTTCAACGCTTCACCAGCTTTTCTTGCCGACTTGAGCATGCATTTATGTTTTTGGTCCCCTGGAATAGTGTTTTTCCTTTGTTTATTGTTTAGGAGTTCAGTTTGGTTTTGATCTTTGGGTGTTTGAATTCCTATAAATGCATGGTTTGTGCACATGCAAATGGCCCCTCATTCTTGTTTCAAACTCACCATTTTCAGTAGTTCAGTCTTCTAGTTTGCTTAAGTTTGATAGTTTAAATCCTTTACATGCTTGGTTGCATTACTCAGCTGTTGGTAAGCCACAGATCCAACTTGTGCAAACAGTATTATTGTTTTTGGAGTAGAATAGTTTAGGCAGCCATTAAAGTTGCAGGTTTTGCTCTTCATACAGACTAGTTTCAGGTTCTGGACACTTTTTGTTGCATGATTCGCAGTAGACCCCGCTAGGAATTGCATAGGCCAAGCTCTGTACTCTTGCGCTATCCCTCTCCTATCCGCATTCTATTCTGTCTGCATTCTGAAGGCTGTCCATTGATCCAAATATCTATTCCTGTTGATGCAAGCATTACACGCTTTTCTGGATTCACGTGAGCACAAAGAACGAAGAGATCATACTGAGGGGACAAGAACACACACACCGTCGGATTCGCCACTGTTCTGCGAAATCCAGGTTCCATCTTTCAAAGTTTTAGTTAGAACTTATCAAATAAAGTAGTTAATCGCTTTATTTCAGTTATTTCCATTCTCGATATTGCCAGGGAAGTTGTGGGGATTGATAGTTTCTGAGAAACTATGATTCATTCCTCACTTCTGAGGTAGGATCGAGAATCTTGCAAATAGATTAGTTATTTCGTTGTTTAGAATAGATATACAAAATTGCACAGACAAATAGCTACACTCGGCTATTTTGTTTGTTTTACGTTATTAGTTTAGTTGTCAATTCTAAATATTTTAAATAGCTGCTTTCTTATAAATTGCCAGAAAATACAAAAAGAAATTATATATGCTAGAAGTGTACTTAGATTTTACTTTATTATAGTTTGTTTCATTACTGCTTTTGCATGACAATTACGGGACCTAGGGAGCCCAGGGAATACATTTTCGAGCCAATTGTGCCCCAGCCCAATATCGTAGTGGCAATAACTGACATTGACCAAAACCTTAGGATACAAGTCTTCCAAACAACAACAGACTTCCAACAGGTCAGGTCACAGTTGAGAGGGTTAAACATAGAAGACGACCAAGCACACACATTTTGGTCAAATCAGCCAAACTACAGGTTATCCTAGAAAACATCCGCATGACTGTAGAAGGATTTGAAAGAGAACAAATATTCGGGTGCGATCCTTTAGTTCCACAGCCAGACGCTGGAGACACCCTCGTAGATATAGATACCAGCTTAAGAATTCAAGTTGCTAGAACACCTGTGAGGTATTCTGAGAAAATCACACAATTGCTGATTCTAAACGTAGAGGCTGAGAAAGCATACGATTACTGGATACTAGGGATTAGGACTTGATCTCGCGTATGACCATAACAGGACCGCAACAACCAAGAGTCTACGGTTGTGATCCACAAATCCCACAGCCTAACGAATCCATAAGAGAATTAGACATAGACACTGGCCTACGCACATTAGTATTTCAGTCTACTCCGATTCCACCTATCATCATTCAACAGTTATCCCTACTAGACACAACAGCTAACGAAGCTAGAGAATTTTGGACTAGGCCAGAGAATCGTCCATAGAGTTGACTATATTCACCATATGACCCTATCAGGAGAAATACACGAAACCATCCCGGGTCATTTTCCACGCATCCCACAACCCATAGATCGAATCACGCCAGAGCTCGATATTGATTGGAGCCTTCGAGTAGTCATCCTGGCTGATCGATCTATCACACCGGTCCAGGTTAGAAGGGCCTTCTTTGCCTTAGATTCGCAGATTCCATTAGTGCGTGTCGAAGATATTAGATTGCCTAACTAGTCTATCCGTATACTACCTGTATTCCATCCCCACCGGCTGTCTCGGCACGACCTCGGGAGGTCGGGTACGCGGAAGAGTCGCTTGTAGATTCCCACGCTCGCTTGTCGCTTTTCAGACATCTTTAGCATTTGGAAATCAAGGTCAGCGATGTACTTAAACTTTTATGAAACCTTGGGCCAATGGAAAACAATTAGAATTGGA
This sequence comes from Taxus chinensis, assembly GCA_019776745.2. Taxonomy (NCBI): domain Eukaryota; kingdom Viridiplantae; phylum Streptophyta; class Pinopsida; order Cupressales; family Taxaceae; genus Taxus; species Taxus chinensis. The sequence continues at coordinate 83,097 of JAHRHJ020000248.1, read as the reverse complement.
GTGATTTATGAGCGTATCAACCGAGATGTATCTCTATTAACAAAAACATTTAAGCCATGTTATGTGATTACCAAAATCCCTTTAGAGATGAAAAAATTCGACAAATGGTCAAGGGCACTTGCATAAGCCTAGTTCGAACATATCAAACAATCCCTTATTCCCTTGCAATTGACGGTGGTGTCTATTAACATTCATATTTTATCATTGTTCAAAGAAGCTTAGCTCCCAAGATTAATTTGTTGAATGTAGATTGACATCCTTCCAATGGTATCAATCACTTACTTTGCAGTAGCCTTTATCTGGAAATCAACCATTTATCATGTGGTAAACAATATTTTTCTAAGTGAATTTAGGAGTCTCAAGACTTTCTTACAATCGTATTTCTTGACTGTCTTTATACACATCTTTGTTAGGAAAATTAACCTTTGCTCAATCTATTCAACATCAAGGAATGCATAGTTTTCCCATGCTCTATTCCAGGTTGAAATATTTAAATGGTTTAGTCCTTTCTTAGTTCCTTCAAGGATTAAAACATCTATGGAATATCTTTTCAATACAGGATGCATTTAGCTTGGGATAATTTGGAGGAGGAAACACTGCCAGATAAGGACTGCGAATTGAGAAGATATTAGGATACATCACAGAAATGAGAGAGGGTAATCAGAATCTTCTTATTTTCACCTTGATAGAGTGGCCTCAACTTCAATCATAATCATCTCATGGCAAAAGGGGCCATCTCAAACCCGAATGATTCTTATGAAGCTGAGAGGATATTGGATAGTACCTCATGGATTTGGGTTATCATGGCTCATTGAGCCTTGAACTAGTAATCTTTGACATAATGACTAGTGAGGAGGATTCTAACTCTAAATTTGAGACATGTTCCACACATAGCCTCTTCGAGGACCTAGCCGAAATTGGAATCTGATGTTATGGTGGAACCTATCCATTCTGACCAGATTTATATCATCTATCCAAGTATTATCCATCAAGACCAACTAAATCATGTATCCATGGACCTTTTTTCAGAATAATGAGGCTATCAAAGAGTTTCTCGAGACTCGAGACCCTCATCCCTTATTAGATCACAAGAAGGGTTTCGATATAAACATTGATGCACAACTTATTATCTGGTAGAGGAACTAGAAGTTCTCTAGTCCATAACAATCAAAACTGATGAAAACAAAGTATAAAGGGGCCCATTAATGTCTAATCTCTTGTTTGAAAACCTCATGAGAAGGCTCTATTTAAGAATCTAAAGAAACAAGAACATGAATAAGTCCCCAAAAGGACGCATCTCCCAGTGAAAGAATTTCTAATGAGCCAGAGAGAGGAGACTCACTCTTGGATCAATTGGAAGTTATTGACATCAAGGGTATAGACATCCTGTCCATGAGAAATGGATACATCCAAAATGCAATGTAGAAGAGACTATCACAATCAAACATTGGCACATAAGAGAATCCATAAACTATTACAACTTGGTGCAAGTTTATCAGAATCAGAAATAGAAGCTTTCACGGATTCGCTACTTATTGAGTTTCAAGATGTCTTTGCATGGTCATACAAAGACATGCCATGTCTAGATCCTTCTCTTGTTGTACATAATCTTGTGGTTCGCTCAGACTCGAAACCCGTCAAATAGAAACTTAGGAAGATGCACCCTAAGGTGACATTGTTGGTCAAGGCAAAAATTTATAAATTGCTAGAAGTTAGCCTCATAAGATGAATTGACTATTCAGAATGGATATCTAATATGGTACCCATTAGCTAAAAAGACACCAAGGATCAGGATTTGCACAAACTTTTGGTGATATCAATAAGGCTTATCCCAAAGGATGATTTCCCCTTGCCCAATATCGACATGATTATCAATTCTACAACTGACCAATGAAATGTTATCTCTAATGGATGGCTTTTCGGGTTACAACCAGATTCAAATTACAGAAGTAGGACCAACATAAAACAACATTTGCATAACACCCTGGGTCACATTTTGTTACAAGGTCATGCCTTTTGGCCTTAAGAATGTAAGGGCAACCTATCAACCCACAATGAATATCATCTTCCACGATTTGCTTCATGATATCATGGAGGACTATGTCGATTGACATCCTTGTAAATCTAAAACTAGAATAGATCATCCAAGGCTATCTTACGTGACACATTTTTCAATGATTGTGGGAATATAAGGTATGCCTTAATCATAAGAAATGTGTCTTCGGTGTCACTTTAGGAAAGCTCTTGGGATTCATAGTCTCACGGAGGGGAATCGAAGTTGACCTGCATCTAAATTTAAAGAAAATCATGGAGATGCATCCCCCTCAGAATCTACGATTAGCTACAAGGTCTCCAAGGAAAGATTCAGTCTATTTGACATTTCATATCTCAACTCACAGATAAATGTTATCATTTTAATTTTCTACTAAGGAAAGACATCCAGTTCAAATGGGCCCTGTAATGTCAAGATTATTTCAAAAAGTTAAAGGAATATCTATCAACTTCGCTGGTACTTATGCCGCCTGTTCAGGACAAGCTTATGCTTCTTTATACTTCAGCTACAAAACATGTCATAGGGGCATTGCTTGCACAACACAATGAAAAAGGGCGAAGAACAAGCAGTATATTACCTTATTAGGACTCTTATAGCCCACGAATTCCAATATTCTCAGGTTGAAAAGGTATGTTTGGAAATAGCATTCAATTTTCACAAGTTGCGACACCACTTGCTCAATCATACAACTAATCTCATCACCAAAGTATATCCTCTTAAGTATCTACTATCAAGACCTGTTTTAATAGGCAAAATGTCTAGTTGGGTCATTCTCCTAAGTGAGTTCGATATTGCATTTATCAATCAAAAAGCAATAAAAGGGAAAGCACTAGCAGATCAACTTGTCACAGTGCCACTTCGGGTTTTGAGCCGCTTCATTTTGAATTCTCAAATCAAGACATATTATATGTGGATGCATGTTCCTTCATGGACTTTTTTTCCAATGGCTCTTGCAACATTCATGGGTTAGGAATGGTATTTTATTATGCACACTAGATGGAAATGTTATCCCAAAGTCTTATCATATTGGTTTTCCTTGCACAAATAACATCGTTGAGTATGAAGCTCTTATAGCCAGCCTAAAATTTGTTATATCTTGGTGGCTCAAAGAACTAACAGTTTATGGGGATTCTCTTTTGATCATCAAGAAAGTCAATGGTGAATATCAGGTTAAGGATGACAAACTTGATTCCTTACAAGTTCATGGTCTATAGTCTCAAAGGTTACTTTCAACTTATCACCTTTGAGCAAGTTCCTCATCTACAGAACAAATCAGCAGATGTCATGGCTACTATTGCATCCCTTCTTGGATTTTATGTTAATCAAACACAGTTTCTCGTTGAACATCTTTTGGTGCCCACATACAATTTTCCAGAGTCAACCATGGTATGTGAAATAGTTGGTCTTGAAAATCCATGGTACCATGACATATACACCTTTATCTAAGATAAAACCTACCCTCCAAATATGAATTCCACCAATAAAAGAGCCTTAGCACAACGTGCTTCGCACTACACCATCCTTGCCCGACACCCTATACAAAAGAGGCTATGATGGGACTCTCTTAAGATGTCTCAATCAGGATGAAGCTAACCAAACACTAGTCAAAGTACATGCAGGTATTTGTGGTGCACATACAAGCGACATGGTCTTAGCCAAAAAGATCTTGTGCGTGGTTATTATTGGCCCACTATGGAGTCAGATGCATGTAACTTTGTCAAGAAATGTCAAGCATGCCAAAGGCATAGTAATCTTATTCATGTGCCCTCACAAGCCCTTCAACCTATCACCTCACCCTGGCCTTTTTCTTGATGGGGGCTCAACCTAGTAGGAAAAATAAAGCCCACATCTTCTGATGGTCACACCTTCATAATCACTGCAACTGAATATTTTACCAAGTGGATAGAGGTCATGCCTTTAACTTATGTCACTAGGTCAAATATATCCAAATTCATCTTTAACCATATCATATGCCGCTTTGAGATCCCTACCTCCCTTATCACAGACAATGGCACATCTTTCAAAAATAAAAATGTCAAAGAGTTAGCCAAAAAGTTTCATATCCAACTCAAATGGGAAACTCCATATTACCCGTAGTGTAATGGCCAAGATAAAGCATCCAATAAAATGATAAAATCAATATTGGAAAATATTGTTGATAAACATGGTCGAAATTGGCATACATAGCTATATCCCTCCCTCTGGGCCTATCAAACCTCATTTTTTACCCCCACCAGAGCCACTCCCTTCTCCCTTATATACGACTCTAAAGTTGTATTACCCATAGAAGTCAAGCTCCCATCCCTTCGCATCTCATAACACCTGGTTCATGAAGATGATTACTGCCAAGCGTGCCTTGCAAAACTAGAACTCTTAGACAAGAAGAAAGTTCGTGCCTTGGACCATCTAAAAGTGTATCAGAATCGACTCCACCGCAACTACAACAAACGAATCAAGCCCACAGAGTTTGAAATTGTCAATCTTGTGCTCAAGGAGAATCAGAAGAATACAACCAACAAGCGTGAAAAACAAGGAAAGTTTGAACCTAATTGGTTGGGACCTTACATTATTACTGCTAAATTTGGGTCAAATGCATACAAGCTATCCTTTGAAGATGGCAAAGAGCTCAAAGAACCCATGAATGTGGTTCATCTGAAGGAGTTATATTCATGAATACTTTATGAGTATACCTTATGTCGGGGGCATATCTGCACAACCACTTGTTTTGTACCTCCATTTTGTTTTGCTTACTTCATCATGCCAAACCATTTTTGTCGTGTGTTCCTTATAGTTAGGATGTGTATCCCGCGTTACAACAACCATGTTCAAACTGCATCCATTGTATTCCATCCCTTGGTCTCAATGAGCTTATTCATTTGTACAATGCTTGGTACATTTAAGGCCACCTTGTTCTTTCTCATTGGCATTCATACATTTCAAAAAATCCAAAAAAAATTTTAAAACATCAAAAAAGCAAAATATAAAAATATCCAAAACTCCAAAAAAATATTTTCAAAAACATCAAATAAAATTAAAAAAAAATCAAATAATCACAAAATCCTAAAAAACAAAATCACTAAACATAAAAAATTCCAACAAATCAACACAACTCAACAAAATCAAACTTTTAACTCCTATCCTAGTGATCATTCCAACCATCTTACAAATATCACAACAAATCATCTTATCCCTTGCATGTATCCTTGCTTGGGGCAAGTCAAATCAATCATCTCCCTCATGTGCATCCTCGTTTGGGGAAATCTCAACTCTCATTCTCTCCCTTGCATGTCAGTATCCTTGCTTGGGGGCAATGACCCTTTTCAATCTTAGATTAATCTTCAATGTGGATCCAACAAAGAGTGTCATGAGGAGTTTCTTAACTCCACTCTTTCAGTTTGATCCAATCCCCTTGCATGTCAGTATCCTTGCTTGGGGGCATTTAAATTTGCTTAATTATCACTGTGGAACACATTAGGGGCATAGTTAATTGTCTTTATTTATAGTTGTGTTGCATTGTTATTATTTCTTGACCAATTACAAGTATTTTGTTATCATCTTGGCTCATTTATAGCCATGGTGCATACTTTTACTGTGTATATTGGGTTTGTTTTACTCTTTATCTTTTGTTTTGCTTTGGACCAATTACAAGTATTATGTTAACATCTTGGTTCATTTATAACCATGGTGCATACATCTACTGTGTATATTAGGTTTGTTTTACTTTTTATCTTTTGTTTGTTGTGTGTGTGTTTGTTTACACACATAATGGGTTAAACATCACAATTCTTTAATAATCATGGTGACAACTCTATTGTGCAACAACAAAATAAGGTTGTTCTAACTTTCACTATCTGAATGGAAGCTCATGCTACAAGCAAAATCTCTCCCATCATCCTTATACTCCTTAAATCATATGCCTTGTTCCTTCTTGCTATCAAATGATAGTCCATTGCTTTGTTGTGTCACCCATCCACTTGAGGGGGCATCCCTTACATCCATACTCGTTGGGCATCCAAATGCTTCACTGGGACATATCAAGCAGATCCACCATACTTCCTTGTCAACCATTCATTGATCTACATGTGTCTATTATCTTTAAAATGTTATTGCTTTGTAATAACACTTTAAGGAATGGGCAAATGTAGACACATGAAAAATACATACATATTTCTAGTCATTCATATTTATCCCTACATTTTACACAATATGCCAAAATCATCTCTATAATGCATTTTAGAGCACTACCCTTTTATATTCCATTAAAATTCATTCACATCCCTTTAGAATTCATTTAATTAATTATAATCATGCTTAAACCATACTCTTATATCCCTTGGCTAGCTTAATTAGTTATTTAATTAAATAAATAACTAATTATACACTCAGCTCCATTTCATTATCCTAGTCACTCAAGTTGAACTAGTCCACTCCACTCCACTTCTACAAAGACAGAAGCAACAATAATACACATACAACCACATTCTCGAATAAAATCTTATTGTCAACCAAATATGCATTGCCCCTTAATGGATATTCAAACCATTCAACTGCACAAACCAAATCAAATGGCTATTTCAGAAAAATGCATTCATGATCATGCAACTCATTCAAAACCTTGATCCATTTTCTATGGTCTTTCCCTCAGCTATAAATAACATGTTATATCCTTTGCAAATCGATCCTTGGAAGTTGTAAGCATTTGCAACAAAATTCTACTCAATTTTCATTCAAATTCACATACCAAAAGGTTGTCCTCATGTTCACTCTTTCTCGTAGCATTTCTTCTTCATTTGGAGAACAAATTGGAGCATCCACAATCAAACAAATTTAAGAGATTCAACAAGTGTATTAACACTTTAGCAATCTCATCTTGAGGTTTGCAAGAAGACTCTAAGGAATGGTTTGCATTTTGTATTTGTTTACTTCTTCATTTACTTTCAGTTTTCAGTGTATACAAATTGCATTTGGTGACAAGATGGTGAAGGAAAATTAGATCTACAAGAGGTTCTTGAGGCTAAGATTTAGGATGACCAGGTTGAGTGGAATGCCTTTAAAATGAAGGCCTCACCTTATACTCATGTCGGTTTTCAGTCTGCTGGAATTTACTTATTAGCAACAGATGGTAAGCAAACTAATTTATTGCATCACCTTCACACTATGTATTTGTAATGTTTTGATCATCATGAGAACTATTCTAACAAAGACATGAGGATGAAGGGTACTAAAGGCAAAAAGGATATTTTCCAAGAGGCCCCTAACCATCTTCCGAGCATTCCAAAGATTGAACCAAAGAAGGAAGAAGAACCACCAAAGTTGATGGGCATTGAGAAGGAACGACCCATTGAAGCCCTAGAAGCCCCAATTTTCATTGCCAAAGTAATTCTCTTGACTGATTTTCAGAGCAACAGTGTGAAGACATCACAGTTTGATGAAATTTTGAAGCATGAACCTAGGGAAATCATAGAGCATGAGTCCCAAGGTAAAATATCTTTAATATTTAATTATATTCCATTGGTTTTTAATCTGTACTTGTGGCAAATTGTTGAAAAGAAATCAGATTTGCATAAGGGTGAAGAAGATGACATTATAGAAGGATATGTTCATGAAAGAAAGGGACTTCTGAAATTTCCAAACACTAGTCAAGGAAATTTATCACCTTAGAGTGAGTTCCGGAGATGTTCCGAACAAGCACCAACAAAGGAATAATGGGATCCTTGTTGGCAGTCCAAGGTATGATGGAAAAAACACATTTTATTTCCCCTTATGTCGTTGTCATACTTGTGTCATTATGGGAAGCTTTTTAAGGAAGATCACATGTCATGTTTGATGTTTGGTGATATAATTGGTGATGATGTGAAGAACGAGTAACATACAAGACATATATCTTTTCTTGCAAGACTAGGTGAGCATTAAAATTTGGGTTCCAATTAATCCTTTGAATTATTAAAAAGAGGAAGCCCTTGTTAAATTCAATGTTGTTACTCCCTACATATGATTAGGAAAAAAAATTATGGAGGATTGTTTTGAATTTGTTATGCATCCTAACAAAATTGTGAAGGATTTACTCCTAGAGTGTCCCTTGAAACCAAGTTTTACTCTCCATGGACAAGGAGTCACAATTTTGGTTGATGGGGCTACTCTCAATTTCATTGATGAGAGTTTGAGGGCAAAGGTGAAATTCAAGGTCGAAGGCTTCAAAGACTTCACATTTAAGATAGTGGTTGGCTACTCTTTGACATGTACAAGGAGGTTCCCCCAACTCCTCTTCGCATGGGGAAAACATGAAGTATATGTTGTATTTTATTTGATTAGCATGGTTGGTATCTATATTGTGCTTGGGGTCTAATGGTTGCACTCTTTGGGAGAACTCGCATTCAATTTCCAAAAAATGGAAATAAGTTTTATGGATATGGGCAAGAAGGTGACACTTATAGGTATCTCCATGGAAATCATCATTGGTCTACTCATGATTCAAGGTAAGAGTTGTTTACATGTTGTGGTTGATGGATTCACAAAACATATCCCATTTTGTACATTTCCAACCAAGTATAACATCATAGTAGCGCAACATACGCATGGTAGAGTTACTTCATGGTTGAGTATTCATGTAAGGGAACCCCAACAAAGTATGTGGGTGGTTAGTGGTGACAGAAGGAGTGTACTTTGGAGAACCATAGCTCAAAATTTCAGAGTTGGTATTGTTTTCATTATTCATATCAGCCATCACATGATTTCATTTGCATGGATACAAGTGGGTAGACAAGTATTTTCAGTCAAAAGACGGAGCATTTTTTGATAGATGAATGTTGGGAGAAAATTTTCATCATTTAGAGGGGTGTTTTTGGTCCTTGACATGCTCATAACTCCTAATTTTGCAAGGAGATTTCAATTTTGCGGTTGTTCCAATTTTAAGTTGTTGATTTTGATTAAATAATATTATGAAGAGTTATTTTCATACTTGAACAACTGCAAGAATGATCATTTTGAGGTCATTAAATCATGGGAAAATAATGGTAGATGGCTCCAGATGAAGAAGACTACTTAAGCTGACATAGCTTCAAATTAGGGGGAAAATCAGGTGTTTTATGACTCAATGTATCTTGGAGAACATACCTTGTTTCCAACCACCTACATTCTGATTTTTGATGGAAAAAATGCACGGTACAACTATTTTTGGGACAGCATTACTAAAGTATTGGGAAGCCGTCCTTTGGGTGGAAATTATGAGATGGTGACGAGCAAAGAAAGGGGCAATAGATATAGGAATTTGTTTGGGTTGAAGCTCCTTCATTTAATAGGCACAAGGTCTAGATTATGGGAGCACTACAACATGTTTTTTTACCTTGATATGATGATGCTTGGGCATATGAGTTTGCAATTGCTTCTGGCAAGCAATTTTTAGATGGGAGGACTGTAATCTCCCCTTTTTCGAATTAATGACAAATGGAGACTTCTCGTCTTTCTCTTGTTGTGGCCAAAAAGAATAAGCGGACAAGGGAAGTAATTGAGCTTCATTTCATATTTCTTTTATTATTTTTAATGTTTTATTTGGTGTTTCACTCCTTAAGATAGGTTGGTTGGGGTTATGAGATCCAATAAGAGATTAGAAGATAAAGTGAAGCTTAAAGAGGTTGCTCCTCATCTAGTTAGCCTTTGGCACCAAGATTGTATGGCCTCATTTAGAGATCATATTTGGTGCATATACACTTACTATTTTGGTTTTTGGGTTGATTGTTCAATACTTTTCCACTTGCGGACAAAAACCCTCTTGTGTGGCGTCCAATGAGGACGAAACTCTCCATAGTGGCTAATTGAAGGCATTTATTGAAGACTATCTTGACTGTTTGCAACTAGGGCTTGGAGAATAAGGAATACCAAGGGTTTTGGTATTATTTTATGCCCCTCCTATGGAGCAACATGCATAGGAGTGTAAATGGGTCTTTCCTAGAGCACAAATTTACATTCTGAGTTGATATTTGGACCTCTCATATTTTGTAAGGCTGAAATACTACATGTTTGTTATTTATTGGGGTTTGGTCACCTCATTTTCAGTCACTTCTATTGGCTGCACTTCAGTTGTTTATAATTAATTTTTCAACTAAGTATTTCCTTGAATTTTGTGGTGTAAATTGATCTACATTGTTTCTACAAGGCTTATATATGTTGTGGATGAGTGTCATAGTGATATTTGGTTGAATTATTGCAATTTACAAGTTGTTGTCCTAGAAAATCATACCGATGTACATCGTCATTCTAATTTTCAATCTGCTGTTATAAAAATCAGATTGTATCCATTTGTGGTTTATGTAATTTTCCTTGTTCGTGTGGTTGAGCCCTAAAAAGGGACATTACGTTACAAATTCAGAAGAATTGTTTGACAAAATGGCTGAAGGAAATGTGCTTTTGTGGAATGCAATCATTCTTGAATATGCACAAAATGAACTTGTTGAATAAGTTATGGACATCTAAGCAAATTTAATTGGAAACTGTAGACTCGCCTACAAAGAAGGTGCACGAGAAAGGAAAGTATCGAGCTATGAGAACTAGAGCAGATGATTAGAATGACCAAAGACGAGGGTTTCATGTTTTTTTGAAATATTCAAGAAAATGTTCTAGAAAAAAAATCAAGAATCTTGCCATTTTAAAGCACGTTTCAATTTGCATTGGCCCATGACTAAATGGCAAAGATACTGCTACTTTGTCAATTTCAGTAAATACTTACCAACTTTGACGCTACCAGGGACAACTATAATGACATACTCTTGCCAACACATTGCTAAGAGAAATATTGGATGTTGGAAGTGGTTCCCCATACCAAGCAAATAATTAGGTCAGGTAGATGAGTGATGAAATGATAACACAATTATATATCGAATGCTCTGGGGAAACAAGCACTACAATCAATCAATTTTTGCAAAAAATTGAGACGTTACACAAGAATGCTTTGAAATCTTTCATAATATCCTAAAATTTCATCGTGTCTGCTATCTATGAATTTTGAAGGAACATAATGTTATTCTGCAATATTTAACCCTTGAAGAATAATTTTCATCACATTATTGCAGACTAAGTGGGTCCTCACAGCTATCCTCTTTGTATAGCTTTGGAGGCAAGTATTCTTGCAGTCCGCTGGTTTCTAAAAAGTTGTAGTTTATACATAGAACAAACTTACAACCCAACTTGTTCAAATATCCAATGCGGAAGGACCTGTGTATTTGTTAACACCTCCTTTCTTCCCTCATTGCTATATTCATTGTCTAACTTTTTGAGTACTATCTTGCTCATTTGTGCAAAACAATATAAATTATGTTTTGTCTATATATATTTTCAACTTTAAAAATATGTTGTTCTAGGAACTGAAAGAAAATTTTAGCTCAGGTGTTGGAGACCACACCAAAATTCTACCTTTGGAGTATATGGTGAGCCAACAATAAAGAATGTTTACATGGAAGTAGGCTTTTCTGTTAAAATAATTCGAGGCCAAGCAAAAGGTATTTAGATCAAATCTATAAAAGTTGAGTGCGGAGGAAAATAGAATGAAAGCCCTACTTCCAACTAACACAAATGGAGAAGGCTGGAAAAGAACAAATAAGAGTAATGACTGCTCATGGAGGTCATCTTAAGATGACTTAAACACGCATGAATAAAATTGCACAGAAATAAGTAATCAAAGAACAATTTATTTAGCAGGCTGGAAAAGAACAAATAAGAGTAATGACTACTTATGAAAGTCATCTTAAGATTACTTAAACACACATGAAGAAAATTGCACAGAAATAAGTAATCAACGAACAATTTATTTAGCTATGAAAAATAAAACACAACTTGTACTTTGCCAGCATTGTCAAATGAAATCCAGGATCAGGAAGAGTGGGTGGGTGAATTATAGTTCAGGATACAGAAATAGTCAAAGGTGAGCAGCAATGAGTTATTGAGTTCCAGGCAATAGTCTGTGTTCAATATTCAAATAAAACAAGTGATAATGCAACGTTGGAGAAATTTTATTGGGAGATGAACAATGGAAGGCATGTTACTAATAGAAGACCCTTTTTGAATGACATGGATGATCCAAAGGAACTCTTAACACCATAGTGACAACATGGAAATCACATCAGGGTCTTTATGCACAATGCATGGAACAACTATTAAGAGTTGTCAACAACCTTCAAATGTGTGGTGACTGCCACATTACAATCAATGTTTGTGAATGAGAAGATATGTTGCAACCATGTTTGTTGCAACAAATTATTCATTGTGAAATATGCAAGTTATTTCCTTCATTTCAGACAATGAAAATGTTTTTCTGAATATTTTTATGAATCCAAGTAAGCAAGCTATAAAAAATAGCTTGCAACATGTTAAAAAACAGTTGCAATGAAACAAGATGCATGGTAGCAAACATACAATAGTATGACAGAATCAGTTTTATTTTAGGTTTCGGAAAAAATGTTGTTGTTGACTAGATGGATAGATCATGCTTTTGAGATGAGGTTGTTCACTGCATAGTAGGATGGATTGGGGTATATCTTTAAACCTTATTTTATAACACCACAGAGGAGTAATGATATTGAACTGTATTTCAGGAAGCCCAGAATGTGGACTGAAAAGCCAGAGGAAAGAGAGGGAAATTTGGAAAGAGAGGAATATTTGAAGGAAACGGGTAGTTTCTCATCAGAAGGAAATGTGAGAGAAGGCATACATCAGCCAATAGCTTCGATATGACGAGGAAAGCATCATTTGAATGTCTCTTCATTGTTTATTTCTAAAGTTCTCATTTTGTAGGGGGCTTTTGTCTATATTAATTCTATTACCTAGTCTCTATATTAGGTCCACCATTTGGGATAATTATGATCATAGAATAATGCCGAGCATGTTCAATCTCCTGGTCAGGATAATTTCCAGACTGTTGTTCATAATCTGGTTAAGAAATTCCTTAGCGAAGAAAAGTGAAAAATCATAAAACAGATATTTGGTTATTACTTTCAAGAATCTCTTTTATAATTCATGAAAATTTGACTTGCCATCTTGGCATATCAGATAAGTTTTGTTTATAAAATCAAAAGAATTGATTGACAAAATCCCTGAATGAAATGTGATTTTGTGGCCTGCAATCTTTTCCTCCATATCTCTAAAGAGTTTTAAGCAAATTCAAAGGCAAAATGTATACTCACCTATGAGAAATGTACATTGGAATGGAAAGTGTCAGGCTATAAGTAGTAGAGAAGATGATTAGAAATAGAATGATCAATGACAATGGTTTTATGTTTTTATTGCGAAATTCAGGAAAAGGCTCTCGAAACACAAAATCAAAGATCTTCAACGTGATAAAGTTTCTAAGGAATTCTTTCAAGTGCTCAAAGCTAAGCATTCCTCACAAAAAATCAAAGCCATCCAATAAAATGCCCTACGTTTCACTGAAACACTGGATATGCTCCAGGATTTTATTAGGCACTACAAGCAGGTGTTTAAATCCAAGGCTCTCTCTATGGAGCGCCTTACAACGCTGAAGCAATGTTTGGCAGTTGTCCTCTGCAAGGTTTCCACTGCTCAGAAAATTGTTTGTGACAAGTTACTATCCATTGAAGACCTACAAGAAGTGACAATTCAAATGGTCAATGACAAAGCCCCATGGTGCAATGGATTTCCTAGCGAATTCTACAAAGCATTGTGGGGTTCAGTTAGTCTCGACCTCCACCAGGTTTATTTGGAGGGTTGTCACATGAAGACTTTAGGGCCATATATTAACAGAGGGAACATCAAATTCATTCATAAGCAAGGAGACCTTAAGCAAAATTGCAATTGGCAACCTATCACGCTACTCGATGTCTCCTACAAGATCATTGCCAAGGCCTTGGCCCTTCGTCTTCCCTACTTGCTCTTTGTTATCATTAGGCCAGAAGAAACAGGTTTCATTAAAGGTTATTGCATTCTGGACAATATCATTGTTGTCTGGGAGGGCATGGAATGGGCTCAATGCTCCAATCAACAAGCCTTGTTCATCAAAATCAATTTTGAGAAAGCATATGATTGGATTGAATGGCCCTTCATTTTGGTGATGCTTAAAGCCCTGGGCTTCGGCCCTAACTTCCTTTCGTTGGTTCAAATGCTCTTTTTTGATGCCTTGGCTAACCCTACTATCAATGGAAGAAGCTAGAAGCAATTTGGTTTGTTTCAATCTATCCGTCAGGGATGCAACCTTGCCCCTGCCTTATATGTTTTGGTAGCCGAAGATTTTGGCTATTTGCTAGCACAGGCGCAATCCTACGTTGCCAGGATAGGCCCAGCCCCTCCACGAACCCCCCCTGACGCGTATCAAATACAGATACGGATATGTACGGGATAAGTATGGAAACCTCCTAGATATGTCGCAAATACGTGGGCAGGGATACGTGACGTATCCGGGAGGTTTCTGTACATATCCCATCCGTATCCCTCACCAAAAACGTCTTTTTAAAGTTTTAATTCATTTTTTTTTAATTTTTTGACTTGATTTTGAGGAAAATCTAGATGATATATTCTAGACTTGTTTGTATTCCTAAATCATATGTATGGCAGCGACATGAACAATGAAATGTAAAATCTTAAGTATATTTAAAGTTCGAAAATCGCCGAACCTCATTCGACCCCTAAAAAACGGCGAATATTCGTCATTATTCGTTGTTTAAAAAAAACTTAAAAACGCTTTTTGGAAAAAAAAAAACCCTAAAATAACCCTAAAACGACAGTCTAAGTTTATAAAATGCGGCAAGAGTCGACAGTCTGAGTATGAGCAGTCGAATGCAAGTTTGTCTGAGTTCGATTTCGTAGTTCTTGTTTTTCTGACTTCGTGGTTCGATTGTTTTCCGTGTGCTTCCGCGTGGCTTCGTGACTTCCGTGACTTTCCGTGGGCTTTTGTGTGCACTGGCTTCGTGAGTTCGGTGCTTTCGTGGCTTTTGTGAGTTCGTGGCTTCCTTTGTGGACCTGTTCGTGGCTTCCTTTGCGCCTGGACTGTTTCGTGAGTGAGCTTCGACTGTTCGACTTGAACAAATCATTGGACTGCTCGTGTGCCCTGGACTTGTTCGTGGCTTCCTTCGGCTTGGACTGTGCTTCGACTTCCTTTCTTCGGACTGCTTCGACCTCGAGTCTTCCACTGTGACTTCCATCGAGTCTTCTAGCAGCCACCATCCAGGTATTTTTCTAGTTTTAATTTTAGGTTTGTTTGTTTAAAGTTTTAAACTATTTACATATAAAGCTATTTAAAGTTTCTTTAAATGGTTTTAAATATTTAAAGTTTGTTTTAAAGTTTTAAATATAAATGTTTAGTTTTGTGTTTTTAGAGTTTAAGATAGTATTTTATTATTTATAGTTTATTATTGATTTATAGTTTATAACTTTATAATTTATAATTTTATTCTTATTTAATATTTTATTATTTATATTTAATAGTTTATCTTTTATTTGTATTATTTATTTTATCTTTATAATTTTTTTTGTTTATTAATGTTTTAATTTTAATAAAATAATTAAACATTGATAATTTGATATAATTGTGTATAGATTTTTTATTTTTAAAATATATAAAAATAATATTCATTTAAATGTGTAAATTTGAAATATTAAACATGTATAGTTTATTAATTTTTTCAAATTTATTAAAATTTAAACTTTTAAAATTTAAACTATGAAATATAACATTACATTATTATATTTTAACGGTATAATATTAGTAAAAATATATAACGTTTTTTAATATTTTAAAATTTAAATGAATTTTAAAGACATTTATTTGTAAAATATAATATTTTTAATATTTATAAATTTATAATGCATTTAACTTTTTAAAAAATATATTTACAATAATTCAATTGAATTTTGTAATCATATATTTAAATTTAAAAAT
The DNA here is from genome assembly GCA_019776745.2 of Taxus chinensis. Lineage (NCBI taxonomy): Eukaryota > Viridiplantae > Streptophyta > Pinopsida > Cupressales > Taxaceae > Taxus > Taxus chinensis. The sequence continues at coordinate 67,165 of JAHRHJ020000248.1, read as the reverse complement.
TAAACTTATTATAATGTATTTAATTTTGTTGTAAATTTGTAATATTATTTAATATTGTGTTATTTGAATGCAGATTGTAATTCGATGGGACCCCCAAAATCAAATGCTGAGGGATGGAAACATGTGAGCCGCGACGGTAACAACCTCAAATGCCGCTTGTGTGGTCATGCTTTTACAGGGAGTTTGACAAGGGCAATGGACCACTTACTTGGGAATTCAGCCGGTCGGGGAGGAGGGGTTGCAGCATGTGGATCAGTGACTCCAGAGATTAGAACTGCTCTAGAGAAAGAGCAATCCTCTTCGATTGTAGGAAAGATGCAATCGGCCCAAAAGAAACAGAGAGTCCAAGAGAACATGTCTAAGTTCACAACATCTGTTGTGTCTTCTTCTACCAGTATGCCCAACACCTCAATAGGTGGATCAATGGGGAGTGCAACATTGAAAAATTTGTGGAAACCATTAGAAAAACAACATGTGGATGATGCATTCGCCGATTTATTTTATTCAAGTGCCATTCCATTCAATGTAGCTAGGAATCCACATTTTCGAAACGCAATTCAGAAAGCTGCAGAGTTTGGCAAAGGCTACACACCTCCTTCTTCAGAGGCTTTGAGAACAACTCTTTTACAGAGGTCAAAAGATAGGGTGACTGAGAAATTATCTGAGGTCAAAGCCTCTTGGAGGGCAACAGGGTGCACAATATTGAGTGATGGATGGTCAGATATATGTCAGAGACCACTGATTAATGTTTTGGTGGCTTGCCCTCAAGGTGTTGTGTTCTTGAAGGTGATAGACACCATGAACCATAAGAAAACTTCAGAGTATATTTTTGAAATATTAGAGGAAGCCATTCTTGAAATAGGTGTGGAAAATGTGGTTCAAGTGGTTACTGACAGTGCTGCAAATTGTGTGGGAGCTGGAAAGCTAATTGTAGAGAAATACCCACAAATATACTGGAGCCCATGTGCAGCACATTGTTTGGATTTGTTGTTACATGACTTGGCTAAATTTCCATGGATACATGAAGCAATTCACAGAGGGAGAGCAATTGCAAATTTTATCAGAAATCACCGCCTCACATTGAATCTCTACAGGCAGCATGCATCGAGGGAGTTGTTGAGGCCATGTGAAACAAGGTTTGCTTCATTTTACATCACTTTGAAAAGAGTGGTTGAAGAGAAAGCAGCTCTAAGATTTGTTATGTGTTCCAATGAGTGGGAAAATTCAGTGCTTTCTAAAGGTCCTAAGGGGAAGAACATAGAGCAAATTGTTTTAAATAGCAATTTTTGGGAAAGTGCAACAAAGGTTTTAAATGTGTGTGAACCAATTGTTGATGTGCTTCGCATGGTTGATGGCGACACCCCTTGTCTCGGTATGCTTTATGAGAGCATGGACCGTTGCAAGGAAGCTATTCAAAAAGCACTAAATAATGTGGAAGGAGACTACATGGAGATATGGAATACAGTTGATTATAGATGGAAAATGATGCACACACCTTTACATGCAGCAACATGCTATTTGGAGCCTAAGTTGTTTCAGGTAGATAGAGATAGTGATCTTGAGGTTATGACAGGGCTTTATGAAGCCATTGAGAAGTTCGAACCAGATCCGACAACCGCATGTCTAATTAGAAAGCAGTGTTGGAAATACAAGGCAGGAGAAGGGATGTTTGGAATGTCAGCAGCCAAATATGACATGTCACAAGCTGACATGCTTGGGTACAGATGGTGGAAGTCCTATGGAGCACAAACACCTGAATTGCAACGCTTTGCCATTCGAATATTGAGTCAAGGAGCAAGTTCATCAGCTTGTGAGAGGAACTGGAGCTGCTTTGACCACATCCATTCTAAAAAGAGGAACAAGTTGTTGTCTGGAAAATTGGGAGATCTTGTTTATATTCGTAGCAATTTACAATTGTCTATGAACAATGCAACAAAAGACTCCACCTCTTCTTTGCAACATAAAATTCCAGATAACACAATGGATGCAGATGAGCCTGACTTTTTGGATGATGAATTGAGTGTTGCATCTAGTGATGATGATACTGCATCAACTCAACCAAGTGCTCTTGATGACTTGGAACTTGTTTAAGTTTGAGTCTTGACTCTTAATTGTAACTTTTTGACGATTTCATATGTTCCTCATAGTTTAACTTTGATAAGCATGGTTTATAAATGTAACAGAGACATCTTTTTATATAGATTTCAAGTTTATATAATAATGTTTTAGCTATTTTGAAAAAATTGTGCATTTATATCTTATTTTTTTTTAAAATGAAAATTATAACAGCCGAATTTAATCACGAATTTTTTTGCCGAATTTTATCATTGCCGAACTTAATCCGAATTTAATCCTCGCCGAACACGAACACGAACACGAACCTGGTGACTTAAATCCTTTCTCACTCTGATCGAGGATGAACGCAACATTTTTAATGTTAGGTGTTGTCTGGATGTGTTTTGCCTAGCCTCTGATTCTTTGATTCAGTGGCACAAAAACACAATACTATCGGCAATCCTTCCTTCCTCCGCCCGCTTGGTTGGGGAACTATGATTGGAAATGGCTTCATCATGGAGTAATATTCAAATTTTTGGGCATCCCTTTTGTGTTTCAGGGAACCCCAGTGGCCCTTTGGCAATATATGGTGCTTTGAGTTGCCAGAAAGATGAAACATTGGATTACCAAGCCACTCTTTCTCACTTGCAAATTTCAAATTCGTTCTAAAGTTTTGGAAGCCACACATGTCTATTACTTCTCTTGCTTGGTGCCCTCAAAGAAATCGGTGCAAAAGTTAGAAAAGCTTCTCAAAGATTTCTTATGGGTTAACCCCACCACCAACAAAGGATTTCATAGAGTAGCATGGGAGTATTGTAGTCTTCCCAAGGAAGCAGGAGGAAAGGGGCTTATAGACATCCATCGTCAGGGGTCTGACATGTGTGACAAGTGGATTGTCTGAGCCATTAAAGGGCAAGAAAGTGCTTATCCATCAGTGCATTTCTAAAGGTTCGCCCTATGGGCATGCTACTTGGAAAGGACTAGGCTTTGCCAACATTTTCACTCCCCTGATACCAGTAAAATTGTGGGCTCATTTGTCATCAAACCATATGGAAAGTTTGGGAAAAGTCAAGCCTTGACTCTTCTAGAATGGCAACAGTTTCCATGATGGGCTCTCTTTCAATCATTAGTCCTTGTGGTGGTCTCCCCTCATCTGTTCCCAAGACTATTGTCTTGCCAAGGTACCATGGATACTTGCACTCAAGCTTTATACATGGGGGATATGCATTGTTCAAGATCTTTATTGCAAACAATCACAATCTTAGCTACCTTGGAATATCATCAAAGCCAAATTTTGGCTAGCCTAGCGGGACAAAAAACCCCATTGATGAAATCAGTGTTACAGTACCAATGCACCAGTGTTTTAAAAAACCATTCCGGTTCCGGTTTGGTTCAACCGGTTTGACTGGTTCATTAAAAAAATTTGCACAAACCATTGGAAAAAAACGAACCAATGAACAGTTTCGTACGGAACTGGCCAATTCAGTATCGTTTCAGTACTAACCCAGTTAAACCAGCGGGTTCCATACTGGGCTGGTCTAAACTAGTTCAGGGGTGGGTTTTGCCTTTAAAAAAAAAAATCAATATTAACTTTTAAGTTACTTTTTCCAACCCTAACCCTAAAATGATATCATATAGACCCCATTTGGAACAACGGTTAAATGATCTCGTCATCATGCAATACAACCTTCGGCTAAGGCACAACGAAAAACGCAATTGGATACCTAATACAAATACCATTGTCTTGTTTGATATTGATCCAACCTCAAAATGGGTAGAAGAGAGTCACCTAGCAGAGTTTGATCTTGATGACTTGGGGTGGATGAATTTGGATGATGAACCACTAGTAGCACCAGACATGGAAAACACTAGCCGTGCTACTACAACTACTACAAATGTCCCTAAGGAGTCCAATGTGTTCGAGCCAAAGGAACATGATGACATTGATGAGGATGAGGATCCCATTCTTAGCAGTGGTGTTGAGTTTGATGGTTGACATCAAACATGTAGTAGCTTGTAACATATATGTTTTTTGACTCTATAGGCCATTAGAGCCTCATTGTTTATGGATTTTGGTTTGGATATGTAGTGCACTCGATGTTGTTTTGCTATATTTACCCTTGCATGGTATACGCATGAGCAAACTTTGCATATTTTGTCTCTAATTGTTTGTAATCATGATTTGGAATCTTTAAAATTTCTTATTTTCATTAAAATTGTAATATTTTATGTATTTTTAGCAAACTAGTTCATAAGTTTCAAACCAATCCAATTTTGGTCCGATTCTGGTTCGGTTCCGGTCCGATCCTCTACCGGTTCCAAGTCCGGTTCAGATTTTTAAAGCATTGCAATGCACATGGCACATAAAGTTTTTGTTACCACTGCCCAACCTTAGTGGAAAGATTGGAAATGGTATGTTGATACTCGATTCCAAAATTACACGGCCAACACAGGGTACGAGTAGCTCCTGCCCCACCTCCCCATGATATATAAGCTACACTCTCAATGGGGAATTCAATCCGCCACCTCATTGTGGTGTCAAAGATTCCACACTATAATAGTATAAGGGCAACTTGCTTGGAGCCCCAAATTGCTCACTTTGCGTGGAGCATCTTGCACCAGGTTTGTCGGTTGGGAAATGTTTAGTCCAACTTGGAGTGGCCAACCCAACCTTCCCATTCTATGGGCATTTACAAACTTTAAAGCACCTATGTTGGTTTTGTCCCAAGGTTCATAATGCTTTGAATTGGATCCATTTTTTTTCTAACCCTTTCAGCGAGAGAATTTCTCCTGGCAACACGTTCTTTTGGGGGATAATCCGGATGCCACAAAAGTTTACCCAAACCTGGAATATTTTCAAATGGGAAATTTTGTTTTGGATATGGAAAGAAAGAAATGCTTCTCTTTGCTAATTTTGTTATGGATCAGCACTCTTTTGTCTATAACAAATACATGGTTATATCCAATGTGTTATTGCAGATTCAAGTCCAAGCGAACAAGGTTGCTCTGGAGGTGAAGCATCTGCAAAACTCTCCTACGCCATTGGGGTGACGCCCCATGTAATGTGGCTCAAATTTTATCATCCCAGGCTTGTCAATCTCCGCCTCGTGGCCACGACAATGGTCAACAACATAGTGGTTTTCGCAGGAACCACTCCCAACGTCGGTCACACAGCCATGCATTGATCCCCACAGCCGTCGCCTTTCAAGTGGGGCGCCACACAACCACCATCACAAGAGGCTCGAGGATGGGGCTCCCCGCCACCACCTAGGCCACCCCTTGCCAGTTCTCAGGATGGGTGGAGCATGTCGCCACCTTAGGACAATTTTCCTCAGCTTGCCTTAGCTATTTCTCCGTCTCGTGCATAGGCAGAGGATACTGAAGAAGGAGAACACACTGGCAGCTCTCGTTGGAACCCACTCGACTCTAGGAAAAATCTTCTAGGCCCTGGTTGGCATGACCATGATTCGTCGTCGACTGGCCAGAATTTCGCTACAATGGCTTAGTTTTCCTCCCTCTATATTTTTTGATGTTGTCGATCATTTTGCCTAAGCTCAGTCTAGTTGTCTTGTTCCTAGGCACTTTGTGGCCTGGTTTGGCTCGTGGCTTTGAGGCGTGCTTCCATACCGCCTTCCTTTTTTGTGAATAATCATGTATCATAATACCTGTTATTTTAAATAAAATCTATTTCATCAGAAAAAGAATCAAAGATCTTGCAATTTTGAAATTGATTTCTATTTGCAGCCCATGGTTGGATGGCAATAACATTTGTAATTTGTTAGTTTAGGCAAAATTTACCAAGTTTGGATCTCCCAAGGCCAAATGTAATGCCTCTCTTGCCAAGACATTGGCAAGAGAGTAATGGAAATTGAAAGTGGCTCCTCACGCTAAGCAAAGAATTCAGTCAAATAGATGAGCAATGAAGTGACAGCATATTTTTATACCCTGACTGCCCTGGGGAAACATGCGCTACTGTTTTTCAAATACTGCTAAAATTAAGAAGTTACACAAGAATCCTTTGAAATCTTTTAAAAATATCCTATTTTTAACTGTCTGCAACTTAAGGAAGGAACACAATGTTAATGTACAATATGTATTCCCATAAAGATAATTTTCATCAGATTGTTGCAAACTAAGTGGGTCCTCACAGATGTCCTCTCTATACAGATCTGAAGATAAATGTTACTGCATTCCACTGGTCATTAATAAGCAGCATTGTAAAAATGGAACAAACCTACAACCCAATTCTTGTTCAAAAATCCAATGCAGGAGGACCTTCAACTATCTAATTGGTACATTTGTTTACAATCCCTTTCTTCTCTCAATGCTATATTCGCTGCTGTACTTTTTGAGTACTATTTTGGTCATTTGCACAACACAATTAAATAATTTTTTGTCTATATATTCATTATTCATATGTTTAAAGCATCTCTGAAACAACGAACGACTACCAAAAGATGCAATCAACTTTCTTTTAATAACAAAACTGAAAAGTTGAAGAAATTAAAAAAATAAATGCAAATTACAAACCAAACGATATGATGATTTTAAGTTGAACTTTATCAACAAAATTCCACAGTAGTACAAAGAAAATGTGTGTTATACATATTATAACACCAATTGGTGCGGGCAAAATTTCCTAACCTAAAATATAACTCTAAATCAGTAAAAAGGTAGATTATATTTCATTAATATTGTATTTATAACAATGAAAAAAAATGTTGATGAAGAAAATCATGGAATAGGAAGATGTGCTCATTCCATAATATCCTTACGGAAGAAAATCTTAGACACTGTTGCATCCAAGTTTTCACAAGTGTCCCTGAAATTATCAACCTCCTCCTCCATCATTGATTCTAATTCTGCTTTCTCTTCTTGTAAAATGTCTTGTAGTTGTTTTCCCTTGCTTTCAAGACTACGAAGTGACTGCTTTGTTTCAAGAATATTTTCTTCCATTTCTGGTTCATGCTCTTGCATAGACAAGTCATTTAAAAAGGGCCATTTCTCATGATACTTTTTTAAAAGGGCATCATTCTCTGAAATCATAATGCTGATCTCCTTTAATTCGCGATTTCTTTTTGTAAGTTGAAAAATTCCACTAGAAAAAGAAGTCGTCAACTTGCAAAGTCCAATAAGCTCCTTGATCCATGCCATCTTTACTACAAAGTGACAGCACAAACCCAAAGTATATCACATCTTTCAATGGAGGCCTCTTCAAAAACATGACAGGTCAAAAGACAACATGAAACAAAAAAAAAAGAGTTCGATGTGAAAACTCCTAGTCCAAAAAAAAATAGTTTTTCTTCCATACACTCATCTATTTAGTGAATAGAGTCATCTATAATTAGCTATGACATCTTTACAATGTACGCTAAAATCATCTAAAGTAAGATTTGGATCTTTGCATGGAACTGTCAAAGACTTGAGGTTTCTTGTTGAAAAAGGGTCCCAAGCTAGGGTAGATAGCAACCTAAATTAATCTCATATTACATGTTGGAACATTGGAGCATGAAGCGTCTTGAATCCCTGACTGAATAAATATACTATTTTTTCAGTATGGAACAAAAAAAATGAAAGCATGGAGAGCGGATGGTATTTGGAGCTACATCAGAGAGTGCTCAAGGAAAAAATAAAATATTTGCTACTAATCCTTATAAACTGTGTCAAAATATTCGCCACATTTTTTGGAAAAATAAAAAATTCAGAGAATCAAATGCGATGACCAAAAAATCGTTCAAATCATTGTAGGTCGTACAAAATTTCATAATGTGCAAAGGGAGGAGTCATCTGGGTGTCTGCAGCAGCGGTGGCGTCTGAGCTGAGTGGCCATGGAGCTGAGTGTTGTGGCAGGTCTTCAATCTGTGGCATCATGAGGATTCGTAGGGCATCTGCAGTCTCATGGACAATCTGGTCAAGAGACTTTAAATCCTCATGTGGATATATGTCTGGTGTCACTCCCCATGCCAAGCCTATCCCTAGAATCTAAGTCAAAAGGTTTGAGTTCACATTTATGTTCGACGAGGATAAAGTTCAGTTCAAGTTTTGCCAAGGGATAAAGTTCGAGAAAAAAATGTCTTTAAGTTCGAACAATTTTTTTTTTTATTATTTTTGTTTTTAGAAAAAAATGTATAAATATGTTAAAGACACAGCAGTGGAGAGAACTTTTTGTCCGCTACTAGTCAGTTCGATATATATGTATATATACACACATTTTGTTAATATAATGCAAAATCGTGTCACAAACTTCCCATAGCAAAAATTGGATGAGATGAAGTTTGAGTTCATGATCGAGAAGAGTAAAGTTCTCCTAAGTTTGAACTTTTTCAATAAAATTCGGAGAACCTTGTGATATAGCCTGGAATCAAAAGCTCCGACAATATTCAGCTGCATGCATTGGCGGCCATTCAGTTGGAGAGGAGGAAGATCTGTTCATCCTTCACAGAGAAGAGCTACTCATCTGTCTAGGTAGGTTTTCTTTTAATTTTTTTAAAATTATTTTTATTTATCTATTATTGTGGTTTTATTTTATATAATGATTATGATCTTTTTAAAATTTAGTTTTTAATCAATTTGTTTTATCTACCTTTTCTAATAAATATTTGGTATTTATTAATATTTTCTTTTTTTATTAATTTTTAAAATTTATTTATTTTTAATCTTTATTTTATTTTATATTTTATGTTTATTTGTATTCATATATAACTATTTTTATTTTTATTTTATTTATCGTTCAAACTTGATGGTGAAACTTCAACCCAATTTTATCCTCATCAAACTCGAACGCGAACCCTTAGTTGGGTGCAACATGTGGAACATGCTTCCACATCGCCTTTACCTACTGCTGACTACACAGTTGGCTTGTAATATTTCACACCACAGCGAAGGCTTTCCATGGAGCAGAGATAGGACAAGGAAAAGAACTCACCATTGACAAGAGTGACAGAGCACAAAAGGAGAGGAAGGTAGGATGGGAACAGTGAATTATGGAAGAAAAAGGAGCAGGGATTCTTCACAAACAATACTTCCTCCCAGATCACTGCAGCGGCTGGAGAAATCCCAATCATCCAGGTCTTTGATAAAGAGATTGAGCCCACCATCAAGCACCAAAAAGACAGTGCCCTAATCTACAATTTTATGGGCTTCTGGCCAAGTGCTGTGGATATGCAAAAATGGTTGAACAAAAACTAGAAGATTCGAGTGGTGAATTATGTAAAAATTCTCCCTCCGTGTTTTGTTTAAGTCATTTATTATTCGGCTAGAGAAAAGGATGAAATCTTTCAGAATGGCCAATGGTTGATAGACCACGCAGGTCTCTGGATGAGACTGTGAGAGGAGGGCTTTAACCCTAAAATGGAAGATTTATCCATTGTCCCAGTCTGAACCCAATTGTATGGTCTTCCAATGGACCTTTGGAAAGAAAAAATCTTTGAACTAGTCGGGAATCAGTTAGGTGAGTACATTTGCATGGGAAAATACACAAAGGTTGAGCTCATTGTTGTCTATGCCAGGATATGTGTGGGAATGGACCTGTCAAAACCCTTTACCCCTAGCTGTCAAATTCATATCTGATTCCAGGGAATGGACGCAGTCACTCAGGATCTGGAGTATGAAAATGTCCCCTTCAGATGTCGAATCTGCCATGCACATGGGCACTTTGTAATAGACTGCACTGAGATGAAAGCAGGACCGGAATCAAAAGAAGAAGAGTTCACAGAACCAAAGAAAAAGAAGACAAAAGTGTGTAAGCCGAAAGATGTTGACACCAGAAATAGTTTCAGTGCACTTAGAGGTCAAACTGAGGAAGTTGATCAATGTGATGAGGAAATTGCTTCTTTGGTAAAGGAAACACTTCCCATCTCTGAACAGCTTAGCATTCAAGGCCCTCTCCCTCCTTCGGGAGAGTCTCAGCCCTTGGCACTCTCACCTTCTTCTCAAGCAAACCTGAGGAGTGATGTTATCCCTGGAGAAGATGATCCAGAAGATGAGGATCAGTTAGAATATATTGATCTGGGAGATTAAACACATTCACAACTTAACCATATGTTAATTCATTCAGGTTTGAATAAGATTGCAACAAGTAAATTTGCACTTAATCTGTTCGCAGTGGAAAAAGGAAGCCCGACAGAACCCCGCTCTCGAACTCCCGGAATATGGAGGCTCGAATCAAGATAACCAAGGGTAATCAGAAACAGGTTTCAGATATGCTTGCAGAAACAGAAGAGGGGAAACACCTAGCAAGGAAAATCAGAGTCCCACAACTCTTTTGGAGGATATGGAAAAGATGAAAGGAAAATACCCAGATGAGTCTGCGAAAAAATAGAACCTGCAGCAGCGGGATGAAACACTCCTCATTAATAATACCCTGGAATTTGCAAGCTGAATGTCATTCACAAACATAGGCTGTTGAAATAGCTTATTCTTGACAAAAAGCCAGGCATCCTTCTCCTTCAAGAATTGAAAAATGGAGGAGCCCCCCTTCAAGGAGACAATGAAGAATGCTTGGAGAAATAGCAATTTTGTGGTAAGAAAAGCAATCAGATCTTCCGGAGGGCTTTCTGTTGTTTGGAATCCACTCACAGTTACTATTTTCTTCTAGAGGATTGTGTGAATTGGCAGACTGTTAGATTCGATGAAATGAGCTCTAACAGGTCTTATATTTGTGTCAACACCTATGGATCAGCCACTAGGCAAGCAAGAGAACCATGCTGGCTATCTTTAAGAGGGCTCCAACACACTTATCCAGATGATAAATGGATCCTGGGACGATTTCAACACAAGCATCTCCCCCTTGGAAAAGTCTCGGGGCTCCAGTGGCCTCTCTCAATCTGCCTCTGATTTTGCACAATTCATTGAAGATATCTGTCTTTGATGTCAAACCCGAATTGGGCAACTTCACTAGGACAAAAAGAAGAATTGGACCTAATTTAGTGGCTGAAAGGCTGGACATATTCCTTCTAAATCTGAACTGGATCAAGCTTGAAATTTTCTTTGAATCTAAAAGCTTCTTGTTTGTTGGTTCAGGTCACAGGCCAATCAACCTTTCTATCACACAGGAAGTCACCCAGAGAAGAAAGTCTTTCATCTTTCAGCTAATGTGAACAAAAGAAGATTTTGTGAAAGATAAGAGAGAAAAGAATGGTGGAATACAAAGATTGTTCAGTCAAAAATGTATGTCCTGCCACAAAAGCTAGAGATCAGCAAGAAAAATCTAAAGGTATGGAGCATCAAAGAATTTGGACTGCTCTCTGGGAAAAAAAACTGAAATTCACGAGAAAATTTCTGAAGTGTAAGCCCTACTCCAACACGAAGACTTGAATCAGGCTCTGAAACTTCAAGAAGAAAAGCTAATGGAAGATTGAGACAGTGTTTCTCCAAGAAGAAATTGACTGGAAGCAGAGATCAAGGATCAAATGGTTGAAAGGTCAAGATAGAAACGGCCATTATATGAGAGAAATTTTAACAAAATTTAAAAAATAAACACTCCTGCACAGGGAGCAAGATATTTTAATGAGCTTCTTTCTGAGATACCTAGGTACAGATTGAATGCACAAGATGAAATAATAAAAATAATGCCCTCTCTTATCACAGATGCTGACAACAAAACTCTCACCAGTCCAATCTCTGATGATGAATTCTGGACAGCAGTGCCTTCATTCACACGCAACAAAGCACCAAGCCCAGAAGGTTTCCTAGCTTTGGTTCTTTCAAATATATTGGGACAATTTCGGGAAAGATGTGACAGCAGTTGTGCAAGAATCGGGGCAAAGAAAAATAATCCTCGAAGAGATGAACTCCAATTTGATTGCCCTAATTCCCAAAAAGGACGATATTAATTTCTTTGACTCATACAGACCTGTCTCGTTATGCAATGTGGGTTACAAGATAATCTCCAAAGTAATGGCAAACAGGCTGAAACTAATCCTCCCAAAAATCATCTCCAATGCAAGGTAGATTTGTGGCGGGAAGACAAATTTGGAATGGTATTGTAATAGCAAATGAACTAATCAACTCTATCTCATCCCAAAATAGAAGTAACATGCTTATCAAATGGATATGAATATAGCTTTTGATACACTCAAATGAGAATTTTTTATTTGTATAATGAAAAAGCTGGGGTTCAACAAGGAATGGAGAGATTGGGTAGCTAGTTGCATTGGGTTGCTAGCTGCTTTATTTCTTTTGATCACTTCTAGGATTCTTCCTATAACTTTCTATTGCTAATTGCTGTATCCTTGAGTCCCATTGACCTACTTTTGGTCATCTGTGGACATTAATATATTTTCTCTCTTTCTTCTCCCACATACTATATTATGATAACTTGTGAACCAGCTGACTTCTTTGGAGTTTCTCGTAGGCTTCGACAAGGAGATCCCCTATCCCCCTACCTCTTCATCATTGGGGCTGAAGCTCTTGGGAAATGGCTCTCTCACCTCAAAGCAACAGGTAAGTTCAAAGGAATTGCGGTCTCTGACAATTCTCTAAGGATCTCCCATCTCCAATTCCCAGATGACACCGGCCTTGCACGAATTTCTTCAACTCTTGAAAACAAAGTCCTAAAGCAAGCTCTGGACCTTTATGAAGCAGCATCAGGACGACAGGTTAAAAAGGATAAGTCAAAAATCTTTTTCTAACACAGATGCACAGACTGCTATTTGTAGGATCCTTGACATCAACTCAGGAAGGCTACCTTGTTCCTACCTCGGAATTCCTCTCTTTGAAGGAAGAAAATCTTATGGGTTACTCAAATCTTTGATGGGCAAGGTCTTAAGGAAGCTGGAAATATGGAAAGACAACTGGCTCACCCTAACTGGCAATATTCAGCTTTTAAGATCTTGTCACCAAACCATTCATCTACATGATGTCAGTTCTGCAAATCCCTGGCAAAGTTAAGAAAAACATCCAATCAATTCATCCAAGATTTCTTTGGAGTGGCTCTGGGGAATGCAAAAAATTACCTCTGCTGAAACGGGATCAGACCAGCCTTCTCAAAGAATGGGGTGGGTTCAGCATCAGAATCAACAAAAGAATGAACCTTGCTCTCTGTGCCAAGCTTGTATGGAGACTCTACACCTGATAAAACAAGCCCTTCGGAGCAGAGATTTGAGAAGTATTTAGACTCTATGGATCCTGAAAGGATTTTTACAGCAGAAGAACATTTGAGAGGTAATCATATCTGGAATTTGATGACCAAGGCCATCAGCATTCTAAGACCACATCTCAAGTGGAACATTGGAAACAGACTAAAAGTTAACTTTTGGACTGAAGCCTGGATCTATTGCTAGCCAGGTACAGTTCAACAGTCTTCAAGCATGATGCAGAGACAAAATTGGAGACAAGACAGCTGACTAATGAGAACAAAGATGGCTGAATTAATCTTCAAGTACTGCACTATTTAAAAGAGGAAGAGAAAGTCCTGGGTTATCTGCTTAGAACTTTGCATTTTCCAAAAAAGATGAAAATAATCTGGTTTGGATGGGATCTAAGTCTGGGATGCAATATGTGCACAACAGCTACAAAGTTATGCCAGCCACCGAAACAAATCCCAGAACCTTTCCCTACATGGCAGGTGTGGTTTCAGTATGGTCTTCCCGAGGCCAATGGATTCCTCCGACTCACAGTCTGGTACAAGATTCTCACTCAGACTAATCTAAGACGAAAAGGTTTTTACTTTTTGGGGACCCTCCCAGAGCATTCTGTGCAAGGGTAATGAAGAAGACACAAATTATCTTCTCTTACATTGTCCTTACTCTTCACAGGTCTGGAATTGCAAAATTCAACTCGTCTTTGGATTTCCCCCAAAATCTGAAAAGCTTCAACTTCTCATCGTCAATTGGTCTGAAATCTCCTCGACTCCTTCAAATCTATAACTCCATCCCAGCCCTGGTTTTGAAGGAACATTTGGCTGGATAGAAATCGAACATTATTCATAGATGAATCAAAGGATGGTAATATAGTTCTCACTAATATTTTGAATGCCATAAAAAGAGTTGATCCATACATGGCCTCCTAAAGATGCCAAAATTGGTCCTGAAGAGGCTGTCATCTGGGGCAACTTGAAGAATATCCTTTCAGAGACACTGATAACAGGATTGGCAGAAACGATAACATCTCTAATAAAACAATTTTGGGTCCCACTGAGGGGTGGGAAAATCAAGTTGAATTTCAATGGAGCAGCCAAAGGAAATCCTGGATAGATGAGTGCAGGAGGTATTTTCAGAGAAAAAAACTCGCCCTTGTTGGATGTCTGTGAAGCTCTCGGTAGAACTAACACGTTCGCCAAGTCATGGCTCTTTAGAGAGGTCTCATAATCACCAAAGACAAAAAACTGGACAAGTTCGCAAATAGAAGGGGATTCTCGAATCATCCTTGAAGCTATTAGGATAACTCCTACAAACAGTCGGACTTTGCTATTGTAATTGGCGATCAGCTGATCTCCTCTCACATTAACAGGAAAGGAAATAAATTGGCCGACCATCTTGCTAACCTTGATGTTGGTCTCAACTCCCAAAGTCAGTCCTTCAAAATAACGCCTCCCCACTTCTTAAATACCAAGCTTATGACATTATTAGAAAATAATGAAGAAGAATCCTTCGCAGCCACACATAATATTTATGTATCATTGATGAACATTGACCCTTGCAATAAGTACTTTGCTTCTTCAAATGATAATCATGCCATGATTTGGCATATAGGTGATAGAACTAAGGTCCGACGCCCGGCTCCAAGAATGACATGTGTGGAGACCTTTAAAGCCCACAGTCCCTCTATGCTTTTGCCATTTCTGGCTTGAAGTGGAAGAATCAAGGAGCTTCCAAGGCACTACACATGTATGCCCTTTCAAATCTGTTCTGTTTCTCTCTCAGTTAGTGTCGTCTTGGTGAAATCTTCTTCTGCCTCTCTGGTTTGAGATTCGTTTGGTCATGGCCATGCTTCTCTGTTGGTGGGCATTATGAGAATTTTCTCTCTAGGGCTCTGCATGGTTTCATCAAGTTAGTTTTAGCTTGTCATTTTTGGGAAGCTCTGTTTTGTGATTATTTTTGAATTTTCTTCTTTTGGGACGTTTGTGAGGTGTCTCTTCACAGTAAACTCTTCTTCTGTCGATAGCTTTGATGTGGCTGCAGTTTTTCCTCTATTTCGAAGGCATACTGCTAAGGTTTTGGTGGTCATCTTCTTTGCCTTCTCAAAGTTTCTGGACTATTTGAATGGCGTCCAAAAACAAAGAAACCAGGGGTGAAGGTCCATACAGCAGGACCAGGACATGTAAGGGTGAAGAGACTTTTCCAAATGTTGTCAAGGAGACGGCATACTGCTAAGGTTTTGGTGGTCATCTTCTTTGCTTTCTCAGAGTTTCTGGACTATTTGAATGGCGTCCAAAAACAAAGAAACCAGAGGTGAAGGTGCATCCTGCAGGACCAGAACGTGTAAGGGTGAAGAGGCTTTTCCAAATGTTGTCAAGGAGATGGTATGCTGCTAAGGTTTTGGTGGTCATCTTCTTTGCTTTCTCAGAGTTTCTGGACTATTTGAATGCCGTCCAAAAACAAAGAAACCACAGGTGAAGGTCCATCCAGCAGGACCAGGAAGTGCAAGGGTGAAGAGGCTTTTCCAAATATTGTCAAGGTGATGAACAGAGACATGATTTGCAAATATTGCTCAAAGGATGTGCATTCCTCTTTTGGGGTCTGGATTATAGTTACTCAGGACATTACAAGTTTAAAAATCCACATCATTATGCATATAGTCTACGTTGCAAGGAAACGAAAACGAATACGAAACGCGGAAATGGCAATTTTCAAAAAACCTTGGATACGAAACATTACCGGAAACGTCCGTACAATATATATATATATATATTACCGGAAACGTCCGTACAATATATATATATATATATATATATATATATATATATATATATAATATATATATATATATATGCATAATACTCATTTTATAATTGTAGACCATAAGAGATAATTGATAAAGCACTCAAAATATTTTGTATTCATTGAAATTTGAACTTCTAAAGAGTTATGACTCATCATTATATAGCTTTTAGGAAGCATCTTTAGCAAGTCTAGGTAGGTAGATTAGGGTTAGGGTTATTAAATGCAACTCTATTTTATTTTTTTAAAGTTTTGATGTTTTAAAATTTAAAAAAGTGGTGGAAACGTGCCAGACATTTTCGGAAACGTCTGGCATGTTTCCACCATGTTTCGTTTCCGTTTTCTGTTTTGGAAACGTTTCTGCCACAAAACATGACCCCCCCCGGGGCGTTTCCGTGCTTCTGAGCAAATAGTTAAACACTATATGATATTGTATACGTGTTTAAAAATCCAGACCCCAAAGGAGGAATGCACATAATCGTTACCTGGATATAGTTACTAAGGACATTACAAGTTTAAAAATCCACATCATTATGCATATATCAGCATCCTACACAAAGCAACAACTAGCATGCCCAAATGCTACAAAGGGCAACTAACAGGGCAAAATGCTACAGATGACAACTAGCAGGCTCAAATGTTAAGTTTTCACATATATTATTCACACACTCCCTATACAAGAACACCAAGGGCAATCAAGTGTAATTGCTTCATGTTTTTAACTTTCAATTTTTATTTACTATTTTTTTTATATGCATTGCTATCAAACCTTAATACACGTCTTTGCCATGTGATTTGCAGATTTCACATTTCTAATGAGGGTACACACTTCTCAGCTTTGCGCACATCGCACCCACTGAGATGTTTTGCATTTTCTTATCCCTTTTAAATTTAACTTAACAATTTGATTACTAGATTGAAATGGGGGTTATCGTAGTACCCGAAACTTGGGTCTAATTTACTTGGCAATAATCATTTGACATTTATCTCAGCGCCATCCCATTTACACATTTAATGCTTAAATCTAAAGGCAACTTGCTCAATCCCCGCACTCTGAGTCCACTAAGCCATGACTTGCTCTTTAGCTTTACAACTCTGGAACTAATGCACCTTATGCATAACATATCTTCAAACTCACAGTAATTTGCATTATGTTTTTGATCAAGTTCCGTCCCAAGCCTGGTTGGATTCGTCATTCAAAGACGGTTTCAGTCGGAAAATCTATCCAAGGCTAACGAACATGTCCATTGTACTTGCAACAATCACATTTTCAAATGCACAAGTTACATTAGTTGGCTTAGGATCTGTTGTGTGAGAAATCATTTGCACAAATTACCTATATAAACACATACACCCTAGCCTATTAGGGGCATTTAGGGATCCCATATCCAAACAAACTCTAAGGGGGACTTTGAGCCCAATCATTGAAGCATCTTTCCCTTGAAGCACATCACAACAAGCTACAAATCTGAATACAATATTCTTTGCTGCCCTAGATCACTATCATGTGCCAAGATTCAAGTCAAAGCATCATTACCAAGTGTTAAAGGCCTTATTAGACCTTTATCATTTATATATTTGTCACATTGTTTTCACACACCTACCGGGAGGAAGAACTACATGGTTATAAGGCCTCTTCGAAGTGGTGATATGTAGGTAGTGCTCAACATCACGAGGATGTTGAGGAAGCTCAACTGAATTGCGGACTAACCTATGTTTTGGTCGCAAGAAGAGAGCAAGGGTTTCAACACAAGAATAAGACATTTGCAGGTATTGAATAGCAATCACGTGATTTCAAACACAAATCCCACATCCAAAGACATAGTCGCACCAGGTGCCACAATTTAAGCACAAGTCACAACAGCAAAATAATTAAAAGCCCTAGGACGAAGTTGTCAAAGGAACCTATCCGAGGAAGAGGCATTTGTCCATTACTAGTTTCAAGCTCTCAAAATTTACAAACATCTTTGCAACATTTTACACAACATCCTTATCTAGTTTGAGGTCATTGTCACATAGCCAAAGCCTATATTGATTGAATATGTTTTAAAGCTGTGACCCTAATTGCTTGTATTCACTTTCAAAAGTTGTGTTGCGCATAAAATCATCCTTATGTAATTTAGGACTACTATATTTATCATCCTAAATTATATTTTACACATATTGCAATATCTTAATTAGATTAACTCTTTTGAATATTGCACATAGCCACCACAGTGTGTGCATGGCCAATCCTCGAAGTATCACCATCTCAGTATGCAATAAGAGATATCATATTCCTACAATGATTCCATGCTCTAATCATGTCACACAAAGTCCCAAGAAGATTTGTGTCATGCTAACCACCTCCAACAACACAACCTCAATCCACGAAAACAAATCACATTCTAGAAATCATGTACGTCTGAGAAGCTAATCTACACCAATACACAGAATTTCCTTGGTAGGCCAAACTAATCCCAACGGCAAATAGGTCGCCAAAACATAGCCAAAAGTCAAACTTCCGCACTTGCTTCCTAGCCTTGATGCAATCAAGACAATTCTTCTTAAGAAGGGTTGATATATGCATGCCTAGTCACACAACCCTGCACTCTCACCTTGTGTACCTTGGTCTTGCACCCCAACACACAACTCCTTGTGTCATGCACATATCTAGCAGTGTCATGAAACGTGTTGCAACTCCACACTTTGAGCACCGTGGATCTCGCAACATCATGTGCATCCCTCGCAATGCATGGTCCACACCATAACTCCAAAGAACACATTGCTTGATAGGTGCGGAGTGCGTGTTTCAAAGGCTTATTGGCCAGTGTGGGGTTGAGGGTAGTGCACCATTTCATATAGCAACATTGTGTGCCAAATTTTAGATATAAATTTACATCATTCAGTGCAAGTCCATGTATAGTGCAGCCACACATGGCATATATCAAACAACCCACTACATTATGCCATGTGCACAACCTCAGGATAGCCTCGACCATCCACGCAATACCTCTAGACATACCGTACAGCTCGACCTCTATGCAAAACCATCAAATTGCACATCAAGCGCGTGGAAATTTTGCGCCACAAGTGTCACTCCCTGAATCCACATTATGCCAAGGAATTTGTTAGCATATCATGCACCTACAATCCGGTCAGTTAACCATCACAAGGAGAAGAGTCACACATGGAAGCCCAAACGGTTCAATTTCCATAATGGTCCTTTATACCTTCCCAACTTTGTTAGACGGTGGCCCTTACTCCCCTTGCTTTGTAGGGTGTGGAGCTCAAGAATAGGAATGGGCGTAACCCCCTATCTATATATACACACAAAAATCGAGAGGGGAGTGCACCCTCCATATATATAATTAGAACCATCTTTTAATATACATATATATATATATATATATATATAGTTTTAGATGAGAATTCAATTGTTGGGAGATAGGGTCGAAGGCAACCCTAGCTCAATTACGAGAAGACATGCAATTGGTTGACTATAGTGATGACCCTACCAAAAAATTGAGAATCTTTGAATGTTCAAATATGTACAATCATCGGGACGGTGATCTCAAAATCCCTAGCTTTGAACCTTGTGGTTGTGCCAAGTGGTCTCTTTTGTCAACATTGGAACTTTAGGCTCAAAGGAAAAAGTGGGTAGAGAAATCTTTTTGGAGCTCGTAAAAGACGTTGTTAGGCCAAGTATTGTTGCTTGTGTGGGTGGATGTGAAGAAGTGTCTTTTCATATGGCTTTGTCAACTGAAGGAAGGTTATAGCTGGTCGAGATTAACGTTGGCCCTCTATCTATATCAGCTCATGCTTTGAACTTTCGGCTTGGTGAAACAGTTTCATCTATTTCGATTCCATAGTGTTATATTGGCATTAGAGATGGTTATGGTAAGGAGATCTTTGTGTTTGATTCAGACATGGCGAAAGGAGGAGGTTTCATGGATCGAGGATTCAATTTGCCAAGCTTGGTGGGACCTAGCACCTACATTTAGAAAGATTTAGTTGGAGGTCGTAACTTTGTTTCGCAAAGGCTCGGAGAGTGGTAAAAAAGGGGGATTCGAGGGTAAAGAAAATTGTGGGTGAGGACTTACACGTTGATCAGATCCTAGCCTTTGCTAATAAACCCTAATAGGAAGATTTTTTGAAATACAAATTTCAGAGGCAACCTCAAATGATTGGCTCCAAAAATATCAGGCTCCCATTGTTGGTTATGGTCACACCTTTCACATCATGACCATAGGCTGGCTAGGGTTTTGCTTTTAAACAAAAGCGGATACAGTCGGTATTCTGAGCAGTAAGTGGTTTTGGGGTTTGTCTTCCCTAAGCTTGAAGTTTTGGCATCCTTGCTTTGACCCTTGGATGGAGGTTATAGAAAGGATTCTAGACTGGGTGAAGATTCTAGGCTTGCCCCTTGAACTCTGGTGCGACAAGTTTTTATGGGATCTGGGAAACTATCTTGGTAAGACAATCTTAGTTGATTCCTCTTAGAAAAAGAGTGTTCATCGCACGTTTGCTAGGGTTTTAATGGACATTGATCGCAAAGGAGCTATGGCTGAGAGAATTGATATTGAGGTTAGGGATAAGGTATTTACTCAAATACTTGACTACTGCAATGTTCCTTTTCGTTGAGTGAGGTGCCATATTCATGGAAATGTAGTGGCAGATTGCTTTAAGTAATCTACGAAGAAAGTTAGAGGAAGAAACACCCTGATAATTGTCCAAAGGTAATTACAAAGACTTCTTTGCCATCAGTCTCGAAATTGGAGATCATTTCAGCTGAATTTCCCCATTTAGTGAAGATTGGCAAGGCTATTGAAAATTTGGTTGGTGTTACTTCAACGATGGTGGATCCTACTCCTTCAGTATTTGATAAGGGTATTGTTGAAAACACTATCATCCAAGGGGTAGAAGACATCTCCCAACCTGTTCCTTGGAGGTGTCCAACCAGGCTGCTGAAAGTGTTGTTAAAGTTCCTAAATCCACCAAGGAAGAAGATGAGAATTCAAGGCTTCCCGTGTAGATCCCACTTTCGACTTGGACGTTCCTATATTTCCCGGCAGTAATAGGGCTGGAATCTTAGTCTCCTTTGGTCCAGAAGCTCACACTAAGTCCACCCCTTAGAGACTTCAGTCCAGCTTGTTGGCAATGTTGTTGAAATGGCCAAGATCGCTGTGGATGGTGGTGAAGTCTCACCCTATCCTGGGATGCTGACTGAACAGGTGGAATAGGTGAAACAATTACTGATTTTTGTGAACCTTTGCCTCTTGTTTCGAAGTTGATACAAAAAGAGAATTGGCCTTCACTCGTTGAAGGGTGAAATCTAGTAAAGCTGCTAAGAGGTTCCCGAAGGGAGTGAGAAATGATTTACATCAAGCAGGGGTTTTAGACTTGAAGGGTGGGAAGTCTGAAATTTTTTCTTCATGTTCCAATTCTGGCTGCTCTAATAATTTTGTTGGGGAGGAATACACCTCTGGAGGCCATGAAGTTGAAGATATTGTCGGAAAGGGGGGAAATGTATATCATCTGGATCTGAGTCATTTTCAGGAGGTCCGCTATCTGGTGGGCTAGGTGTGGATTGCAGAAAGGAGGTGGGTTCCAGGTCGGTTGGCAAAAAATCATTTATGCAGCATGCTCAGATAAAGGTTGTGATTGAAATCCAACAAGTTCGGCAAAGAACTATCACTGGGCACTTAGAGGAAAACAGCCCTCTTTGAATGTTATTAAATGAAGATACTTTCTTTAAACGCTAGGGGTTTGGGCAGCCCCAACAAAAAATTAGCCCTGTATACATTGGTAGAGAAAGAACTGCCTGAGATTATACTAATTCAGGAGACAATGTGCAAAGGGGAGATTTTATTAGGGAATATTGGGGGGGGGGGGGGGGGGCTGCTGGGAGTTGCTGGCTTTGGATTCTTGTGGTATGTCGGGGGGAGTTCTTTTGGGTGGAGATCAAGTATTACTTTGACTAACAATTTTTCTGTGGTTTCAGGTCTATACACGGAATTCACGAGTAAAAGCTTGGACCAGCAAATTACCATGATGAATGTGTAAGAACCGTATGGCTGTAAACATGCTTTCTGGAAGAGATTTTTTTCAATGCAGATCACATAAGTCAGAAATTTGATTATTGGTGGTGACTTGAATTTTACATTGAGTCGCTCAGAGGTCTGGGGGGTAACTGCTTGGGTTGATAGTCAGGCTGATTTCTTAATTCATAAGGTGGATCTGGCCAGCCTAGTGGATATTGAACCTGTCTCCCTACAGCCTACGTGGCGAAACAAAAGAACCGGGAGAGCTGGTGTGTCTAAATGACTGGATAGGTTTTTAGTAGTTAACCAATTACTTCAGAAAGTGGATAAATTCAGAACCTAGGTGGACTCAGGTGGACGGTCCGATCATAACCCATTTTTTTTACGACTTGCATTGAATGATGAAAACCCCTTGAGCCCTTTCAAGTTTAAGGAATGGAAAAAAATCAATGCTGGCATTAGGGCTTCTGCAATTAGACAGTTTGCAGATGCTTTGAAAGCTGTTAAAATGAAAGTGGTTGATTGGTCTGCAGAAAGGTATTAAAAAAGGATAGGTTGCTCAAAGAGACTGAATCGACAATTGCAGAATTATTTAACAATAACTCTTGCGGGGTTTTTAGTGAGGTGGTACAACACGCTCTAACTGATCTGAAAACAAAAAGGACAACACTCTTATGTGATCGGGAAGCAGATTGGAAGATGAAAAGTCGAATTGTTTAGCTCAAACTTGGTGATGAAAATACTAAATTTTGCAGCTGTTTTGCCAATCACCGGAAGAGTTGCAACACTATCTGGGAGTTGAAGACTACTGAGGGTGAGGCAGTAAGGAAATTCAAGGACCTTGCAAGCTTGGGTCTTCAACACTTTTCAAATATCTTTAAAGAACCTGAGACCCCCAATATAGTTGAGATAGTTAAAGTGGCTTCTTACTTTCCAAAGTTCGTTTCAGAGGAAGATAATCAGCAGCTATATGAGGTTGTTTCCCAGGATGAACTATCGACGGTTCTGACATCTTTTCAAAAAGCTAGGAGTCTGGGCCCCAATGGCTGGACAATTGATTTCTTCTTAGGTTTCTTTGATATGTTGGGTGATGATCTCTTAAACGTTGTTGAAGAGGTGAGAATGACAGGAAGGGTTTTGGAAAATTTTAACTCTAGATTTATAGCTTTCATACCCAAGATTGATAAGCCTGAAACTTATGATGAGTTTAGGCCAATTGCACTCTGCAATTGTGTATACAAGATAGTTGTCAAGGTGCTGGCAGTAAGGCTCAAAAAGTTTCTCTGATGTTATTTCTCCATAACAGTTTGGGTTCCTTGAAGGAAGGCATATTCATGAAGCCATTGGTGCTGCTCAAGAGGAGTTACATTCTATAAAGGTGAAAAAGCTGCCTGCTATGGTGATGAAAATTGAATTCTCAGAGATTTTGACAGGACCTGTTGGTTGTATGTTAGACTTCTTCTGATTCATGTGGGTTTTTCACTACAAAATGTTAATTGTATTATAGGTTGTGTGACATCAGTGTCATATGTTGTACTGGTTAATGGGGTTGCTTCCTCCTTTTCCAAACCCTCGAGAGGCCTGAGACAGGTTGCCCATTGTCTCAATATCTATTTTTGTTGGTGACTGAAATACTTAGCAGGTCTATTCTTGAAGCCAGAAGAACTAGGGAATAACAAAGTATTAAATTAGGAGAGGATGTAAAATTGACTCATCTATTGTCCATAGATGATGTATTACCTTTTTTGAATGGCTCTGAACTAGAGGGGAGGAAACTTCAGGAACTACTCCATCTTTATAGTAAAGCTACAGGTATGGAAATCAATTATGAGATGTCTGTTGTTTGATTCAATGAATAATCCGAGGGTCTAGTTCAGTCCTTGCAGGATATGTTTCCTTTCAGATTACTAGATTTCAAAGAGGGTTTCACGCATTTAGGGTTCAATCTGAAACCAAATGCATATGAAAAGAGAAATTGGGGTTGGTTGATGAGTAAGATTGAGAAAAAAATACAGTTTTGGTGCAATAGATGGCTTTCCCGGGGAGGTGGATTAACTTTAGTCAAGACTGTACCGGAAGCCATCCCAATCTACTGGCCCACATTCCCAAGGAGGTCCTAGAAAAGATCAGAACCATCTGTTTTAATTTTCTTTGGCATGGGAAGGCTGGTAAAGAAGGCAAACACTGGACTAGCAGGCAATCTCTTTCTAAGCCCAGGGGAGGAGGAGGATGGGGATTAAAACACATACAGGGATTTGGTAAATCCCTAGCTACTAAATGCCTTTGGAACCTGATCTCAAAGGATAGTCTGTGGAAAAGGATAATTGTTGAGAAATACATGGTCCCTGATTCTCTTTTAGACTGGATAAGATGTGAAGAATGTTTCTCACTAGTGGAAAGCATTAGTTTCAGCCTTCACTATGTTAGGAAATCATCTGGCCTGGAAGGCTGGGGATGGCATCATGATTAGAGTTGGAATTGATGCCATCATGTGATGTGGGAATCAGATATTTCTTCCACCTGATCTGATACATCACTTTCAGGATATAGGTTTGGTTTTTTTAAAGCAGTCGGCTGATGAGGAGACTACGGATATATGGAGACGAGGATGGAAATCAGATCAGACCTTGGATCTTGGAGGGGACTGCGTTCATTCCTGGAATGATTACTTGGCAAAATTAAGAAGAGGTCATATTAGACTTCAAGAGGAACCAGATTGCATTGTTTGGACACAGAACAAGACTGTTGGGATCTATACTGCTAGATTGGGTTACAAAGTATTGATGGCAATAGAGAATCAAGCAGCTTGCTGGTGGTGGTCTAAAATCTGGAAGGTCAAAGTTCCAATGAAGAACAAGGTCTTCATGTGGCTGTCACTGAACACTAAGGTGTTAACGTGGGAATTGTCACAAAAACGACAGAAACAAAAACCTGGCATCTGTATCTTATGTATGAAAGATGGGGAGACTACCGAACATATCTTTGTTCAGTGTCCGGCTAAACTTCAGATCTGGAAGGATGTTAACCACTGGTTGAAAATAAGTAACATCTCGCAAGGTACAAGTGTTGACCAGCACTTTTAGATCTGTTCCCTTCTTGGTCCTGTGGGGAGTCTGGCTCACACTCAACACCTTGATATTTGAGGAAAGACATGTACAAATATTTCAGACCTTTGCTCAGGTTGTCTCTTTATATAAATTCTGTATGGTGGATAACAGACTGAAAACTCCTAGACAGATTGATTAACTTTTGATAGATGAGAGCAGGAATTGGGGATTCTTCGAAGGTGCTTCCCAGGTCAAGATCAGATCTGTGGAATAGGGGTGTTTTACATTTCTTGGACACTCGTTATTTCAGATTCAAAGCAAATATGTGTAGAGGAACAAATAAATATGTAGAACTAGTTGCATTGAGGAGACTACCAAAACTGGCATTTGAAAAAAATGCACTTTCACTTCAGGTATTCGGAGACTCCATGCTGGTGACAAAATGGATGAATGGCGAACAGACCATCCATATGGTATCTTTACTTTCTTTAGCCACCCATTTGAAGGAGCTTGCTGATATTTTTTCTGATCTTACAATACTCCATATCTAAAGGAAGCTGAACCATGTTGCAGACACCTTATCAAAGGAATGTCTTCAGTTGTTGCCAGAAGAACTTTTACTCATTGAACTTCAGGATGGACTTCAGAAGGAGTCTAGAATGACACTCTGATTTGCATACTTCCGTAAGTTTTTTGGCTTTCAGCCAGATGATAGAACAGATTTTAACATCTGCTGTTGTAATATTGACTGGCTTGTTTGTTGTTTTTGTTATTTGCAAATATGACTTATCACAGATGACATTTATTTGATACGTTCTGATCTGTATACTAGAACAGTATAGCCATTGGTTATTGATGCGAACTTTTTGGAGATTGTGGAGGCATTAATTGCTATATCTACCGCACACAGGATCTCAGAATCCTGCTTACTTGTACAGTGCCAAGTGCACCTGACAAATGTACATTTTACTTCTGCTTGGAATAAAAATGCCATCTATTTATGCTGTGTTCAAATCCCGTCAGAGTACACTATACACAAAATGCATAGATTTCTATAATTTTTGTTCCACTTCTATTATTTCTCTGCTCTGTTTCACTCAACATTATCACTTCCGCATACGCGTACAACCCATCTAGATTCTCATCTAGTATGTTGTCCACGATCAGAATCAATGGTGACACAAGAAGTAAATCCGCTAATCATGTGTTGTCCAGTGTTTGAAACGGACACAGTTATGGGCTGAAGACCTTTTAATTTTAGGATAAGCTGTGAAATCCAAAATATGGTATGTGTTACCATCACCTGTACAGGGCTCAGAAATATTCACAAACATAAAAGAAATCTAATTTATGTAAAGAAAATCTAATCTAATTACTCGAGGAAAGAGGAAGAAAGATAAATTTTACTTTTTTTCTTAATTCTTATGAAAAGAGAATGATTGATGGCAGATATTTCAACCCAATGGAAAATAATATCTTTGCATAAACAAAGTGCCTACAATAAAAGTGAGAAAGATCTGAATTCATATCAAGCAGTGCAAGATCTGAAATGATTTGTTGAATTCTGCTTTCTGCTTATTGTAATATTGTTTGCAATTGCATGAGGCAAACAATATTACTCTCAGTGCACAAATGTGTATTGAATCAACAGAATGCCAAATATGAGAAAGCATCAATACAGTCAACACCCATACATACCACATCACATGACGCAGTTATTGCACAGAAAAAAATCCTTGTATTAAAATCCGTTTTCTTCTATTATCTGCTTGCAAAGTCTATATATCAACTAGTATACATACAAAATGGGATCCTTTTTGCAGATGCAAAGTCTTTTTGTTTTTTGCAAATTGAGAAAGCATAATATTGATTAAAGCTTGAAAACCAAGTAGACAATTATGCAAGTTTTTAACCAAAAACTCTTACGATAAGAAGAAATGGTCACACTTCACCTTTTCCTTTATACACAAAGACATTCTTTCCTTTCCCTCCAAAGGATCTCAGGAACAAGTCTTTTTTCTCAGTTGGGCAAGTTCATGCAAGGCAATATGGGCTTTAGGAGTCTTACCTAATATTGAGAAAGTATAATATTGATTAAAGCTTGAAAACCGACTAGACAATTATGCAAGTTTTTAACCAAAAACTCTTACAATAAGAAGAAATGGTGGCACTTCACCTTTTCCTTTATACGCAATGAATCCGTTTTCTTCTATTATCTACTTACAAAGTCTATATATCAACTAGTATACATACAAAATGGGATCCTTTTTGCAGATGCAAAGTCTTTTTGTTTTTTGCAAATTGAGAAAGCATAATATTGATTAAAGCTTGAAAACCAACTAGACAATTATGCAAGTTTTTAACCAAAAACTCTTACGATAAGAAGAAATGGTCGCACTTCACCTTTTCCTTTATACACAAAGACATTCTTTCCTTTCCCTCCAAAGGATCTCAGGAACAAGTCTTTTTTCTCAGTTGGGCAAGTTCATGCAAGGCAATATGGGCTTTAGGAGTCTTACCTAATATTGAGAAAGCACAATATTGATTAAAGCTTGAAAACCAACTAGACAATTATGCAAGTTTTTAACCAAAAACTCTTACAATAAGAAGAAATGGTGGCACTTCACCTTTTCCTTTATACGCAATGAATCCGTTTTCTTCTATTATCTGCTTACAAAGTCTATATATCAACTAGTATACATACAAAATGGGATCCTTTTTGCAGATGCAAAGTCTTTTTGTTTTTTGCAAATTGAGAAAGCATAATATTGATTAAAGCTTGAAAACCAACTAGACAATTATGCAAGTTTTTAACCAAAAACTCTTACGATAAGAAGAAATGGTCGCACTTCACCTTTTCCTTTATACACAAAGACATTCTTTCCTTTCCCTCCAAAGGATCTCAGGAACAAGTCTTTTTTCTCAGTTGGGCAAGTTCATGCAAGGCAATATGGGCTTTAGGAGTCTTACCTAATATTGAGAAAGCACAATATTGATTAAAGCTTGAAAACCGACTAGACAATTATGCAAGTTTTTAACCAAAAACTCTTACAATAAGAAGAAATGGTGGCACTTCACCTTTTCCTTTATACGCAATGAATCCGTTTTCTTCTATTATCTGCTTACAAAGTCTATATATCAACTAGTATACATACAAAATGGGATCCTTTTTGCAGATGCAAAGTCTTTTTGTTTTTTGCAAATTGAGAAAGCATAATATTGATTAAAGCTTGAAAACCAACTAGACAATTATGCAAGTTTTTAACCAAAAACTCTTACGATAAGAAGAAATGGTCGCACTTCACCTTTTCCTTTATACACAAAGACATTCTTTCCTTTCCCTCCAAAGGATCTCAGGAACAAGTCTTTTTTCTCAGTTGGGCAAGTTCATGCAAGGCAATATGGGCTTTAGGAGTCTTACCTAATATTGAGAAAGCACAATATTGATTAAAGCTTGAAAACCGACTAGACAATTATGCAAGTTTTTAACCAAAAACTCTTACAATAAGAAGAAATGGTGGCACTTCACCTTTTCCTTTATACGCAATGAATCCGTTTTCTTCTATTATCTGCTTACAAAGTCTATATATCAACTAGTATACATACAAAATGGGATCCTTTTTGCAGATGCAAAGTCTTTTTGTTTTTTGCAAATTGAGAAAGCATAATATTGATTAAAGCTTGAAAACCAACTAGACAATTATGCAAGTTTTTAACCAAAAACTCTTACGATAAGAAGAAATGGTCGCAATTCACCTTTTCCTTTATACACAAAGACATTCTTTCCTTTCCCTCCAAAGGATCTCAGGAACAAGTATTTTTTCTCAGTTGGGCAAGTTCATGCAAGGCAATATGGGCTTTAGGAGTCTTACCTAATATTGAGAAAGCATGATATTGATTAAAGCTTGAAAACTAACTAGACAATTATGCAAGTTTTTAACCAAAAACTCTTGCAATAAGAAGAAATGGTGGCACTTCACCTTTTCCTTTATATGCAATGACATTCTTTCCTTTCCCTCCAAAGGATCTCAAGAACAAGTTTTTTTTCTCAGTTGGGCAAGTTGATGCAAGGTAATATGAGCTTTAGTCCTCTTTCATGTCTTCAACTATGTTATAGTCCTTTAGACTCCACTCCCTTCTTGTGCAATGTTCTTTTGTTGGCTAGGATCACCTATCCTTTGCGGAGGTGGCAGGTTGTTGGAAGCGAGGAGTAGGGGGTGTTGCTTTATTATCTTTGATCCTCAACTCATAGCTTCTTTTCTGTAGTTGTCGGTAAGCATGAATTTCTCCACATTGTCTTAGGGTTCATTATCTTCTTCACTGGGAAAGTTGATGGTCTCTAGAACCATGGCAGAATTTGAAGGGACAATCTCATAATTCTCTATTTCTTTAACAAACACAGAAAGCAGTGCAGAATTCAGAACGATCAAGCTCACCCTGTTGAGCTGTTTGGTGGACTCTACACCAATTGGATAAAGCTACATCAACGACATTGATGGTGAGAATAAGGTTTGGAGGTGCCCTTTGATCATGATTTTGGTTATTATTGTTTTTCTATGTCCTATGTTTCTTTGAAAACAATAGTTTTTGTTAGTTGTTTCCAATTTTTCACTCCCTAGACTCCTCAGAAGGCTAATGAAATCATTGATTAGATTTTGCACTACCTTCTAGATGCTTTCTGAATTGAAATTTGTTGTGCAAGTTGTTACAAAAATCCTATTTTTGTTTGGTTACAAAGATGGGACACTCGACCAATTGGCTCCAGCATTGGGCAATAAAACTTGCAATGATAGCTGCTCTAAATCTTCTTAAAAAAGACGAAAACCATGGGGATCCAAAGCATCCTTATGCATAGTATGTGTCATCTCTAAAGTAGGTCTCCTATTCTTGGGAATCTTATTATGGGCCCTCTGAAATCTTGCAATGAAATTCTTAATAGAGTCGATGTTCTCTCGTTTAACAAGGCTGAATTGTTTGAATAAAATGTTGGGATTGGTGGCATCATCAAATTGGGATATCAAAGCCCTTTCAGACTCTTCCCAGCATGTGATGGATGTGGATATCAGATTTAAATACCAGTTGTGACTAAATCCCTGAAAGTAAAGGGAAACAACCTACAAGCAACATCTTTATGCTCTGCATTGAGCAAACTAAGGGCTGCATTGAAGGATGTGACATGCTCTTTAGCAATCTGCACTACATTCTTAAACTTGGGGAAATACCTTCCGGCATTGCTAGTAAAGGTGTGAACATGACCCAGAACCAGTGTTACACAGGGATGCATCCCCCAAAAAACAGGCATCTAGGACATCCAAGACGTCCTGGGGACGACAAGACGGGGGGAACATCCTCCCCACCTTTCCCTTTTAGCGAATTTCATGGGGGATGTCTCTAAAACGTCCCCCCTTTTAGAGCATGTCTTGACGTCCCCGCCAAAAAAAAAATTAAATTAAATTTTTATTTTAATTTAAAGATTAAATACTAGTTCTTCATTATAGCTATTGGAAAGAACCAATATGTGTCTATCTCAAGATGCTTATCTTGAATTTGTCACATAGTTTCGCCCATTAAAAGGTTCCACATGTGCAAACGATTCAATCGCCTTCTTCATGCATTGAGCTCAAATAAACTTGAAAATGAAATAAATTTGGGAAGGACCTAATGTACGCTTGTAGTGTAAGATTGTTTCTTAAACCCACTCATTTCTATTTGAAAAAAAAAAAATTGGAGGCCACTTGTTTCCATTTGTAAAAAAGTCTGTATGAATAAATAAAAATTTGATTAAAATTCACTTGGGAAGCTCCATTAACTTACCAAAGCCTATATATATAATTTTATATAAAGAGAAAGGTTGTGTAGAAGATTACACTTGTTGGATCTCTTGGGATTGTTTGATTGTGGATGCTCCAATCTTGTCTCCAAATGAAGAGGAAATGCTACGAGCAAGAGTGATCACCAGGACAGCCTTTCGGTATGTGAATTTGAATGACAAATGAGCAGAGTTTTATTGCAAATGCCACGTTTACCAGCTACCCATAACCCAACTATATTGTATCACAAAGACATGATATCAATCAAGAGTGATCATAAAGTTTTGAGCACAAATGCGGATGGTGGACTGTCACAGACTGTTAATAATTTATTTTAAATTTATTTTTATATTTTTAATTTTATATATTATTTTAATAGTTGTTCCCCCGCTATCCCCAAAATTTAGAATTTTTTTGCCACCCCAAGCTCTTAAATAACCATGCCCAAAACCATTACAACAGTCTCAGTTAGCAAAGTCAAAGAGGGTTTAGCACCATATTCAAGCCTCTAAGTAAAGATTTAGCTTAAGCTAGGGTTGGGGCTTGGTTTTTGAGGGCTGAAATAAGAGATCTTCCTTCTACTGAATGACCTTGAGATTTGCCCTTGTCACAACGAATCTTCCTGTGCTACTCTAAAGGACCAACTAAGCTTCCTTCTATAACAGGTCTAGAACGTGTGACTCTGTTGGACAACTCAAGATTGATCAAAAAAGGGCCCTCCTTTTAGTACCAATTATGTTGTCTGCTGTTTTGAATGGATACGGTCATGGGTTGAAACCCTCCTGTTTTAGTCTAAACTGTAGAATCTAAACCTGGTACAGGTTACCTATACCCACATAGGCTCAGAATTATTTACAAACAAAAAATAAATCTAGTTTGAGTAAAGAAAGTCTAATCTAGCTACTAATGTTGAGAGGAAGGGGGAAGAAGGAGATTTTTTTATTTTTCTTGATTCTCATGTGCAGGAAAAATGACTGAAGATGAATATTTCAACCCAATGGAAAATATTTTCTTTGCATAAACAAATTGCCTGCGATAAAAATATGAATGATCCAAATGCATCACATGTGTTAAACTTTGCTTTCTACATAACTTACATGCCAAATTTCAAACAGAAACTTAAATTAAATAAACCAAAAGCATCCGTGCAAACAATATTAGACCAAAAGCACAAACAGATATTGAATTAACAGAATGACACAAATGACAAAGCATCGATACATAACAAAACCCAAATCGATACCACATCATAGATGATGTTGTTGTTGGAAAGGAAAACTTTCTTGTATTCAATCCATTTTCTTCTAGTGTAAAAATATGATACTTTTACAATGTTACATAGTGCTTTTATAGATCATAGAGCTTTCAACGTCCTTCTCCTAAAAGGGAAACGAAATGATTCACTTGCAAGAGTACAAAAGATGCTCCTTTTGTCTTCCCTGATGCCTCATAGAGAATCCTGCATGGCCACCGAAGGTTGTTGAGATAGCACTGCCAATGAATAATGGACCCTAAGACTAGCCTAGCAAGTATTGTGATCCTCCTTCTACAGCCCGCAGTCGTGCTTGTAAGTTGTAGCACATTCAACACACTTCTTCCTCCACATCAACAGGCTTCGAGTCACCCTCAAACAAACAGGCTACTGAATCAAATGGAGGAGCCAAAGGAGCACAACTCCGCCCAACGTTTTAACTCACACCACCCTCTGCAGCGACGAGTAGAGCCAACCGACCTAGAACCCACTAGGTCAACACCCATGGCTTCCTCATGCCTTGAGAAAACCCAACATTGTCCTTGTTCTTCCCATCCCATATATACACACTCGAGGACTGTGGCTCTTTTTCCGAGCTAGGGAATACAATGTATATACATTCTTTTGTCCTTCCAGAGCTTCCTTTCCATTTTTGGTGTATTCAGAGTGACTTCACAAGTATACCATGGCACTGATAAATATAAAGTTGAGACCAACTCTTGCCTAATCCATTCTTGATATGAGGCTGAGAGAGGTCCTTGTCTGACCAGAAAAAGGGGTTGATTTCAAATCACCTTAAAAATACAAGCCCAGTTCTCCACCATTGAGAATGCACTGCGATCTAACAGAAATGAAACTTTTGAATCCTGAGGCTTGCAAAAAGGTGATTCGGACTTGACCAAATCCGGATGGATTTACTGTCACTTGCTTGAGTCCATAAATAGATTAGACAAACGAGGTCTGAACTTGGAAGTAAAACCTAGGTGGGTATATGAAGTGGCATTCAATTCCTAATTCCCCACATAATCCACCTTAAACACTGCCAACCGAAACATTAGTCGTATCCTCTTTTATTTATTGCCACAAATGTGCCTTTACTGCAGAGCTTTTCAGTTTTGCGAAGATGTTGTGGCTTTGCAATGATATTGCAGTTTTGTGAAGCTTCCTTTATAGCTTTGCAGAGCTTGGCAATCTGGTGAAGCTACATATAGTTTTGCAGCAGTCATAAGGTTGTACAAAGCTTTTAACTTTGCAGTGCACTCTTGCAATGATAGTTATGCAGAGATTTTCTTCCCCAGCTTATGAAGCTCTTTCTTTTCCGTCTTGCAATCCTGTGGTACTTGTAAGTCTGTACTTGGGCACACCCATATCTATAAATAGGAACCCACCACCGCAGATAGAGATAGAGTATGGCCCACTTGCCTTTCTATTTCCATATAGAGAGGGGAGGGTGCCGCCCTCTCCAAGCCCAGCCCAGCCCAGCCAAGAACAAAAATGCTGAATCCGTTCCAAAATGCAACAATGGACCATAGATTGGAGGGCAATTGAAAGGGATATAAGCTTAAAATAAGACTTCACAGTACAAATGCATTCAAGGTTTGAAATCAGGTGATAATGGAGCAAAACAAATCAAAAGGGAGCGCCAAAGAGCAGATAGCATTTAATTAAAAACGGCACCAAAACAGAGAAAAACACACTAAAATGTCACTCATTTAAAGCATTTTACAGATCGATCATTTTTTAGACCACCTAAAACATGGTGGCCCCAAATTTGGGCGTGTTGGCAACAACAATGTGACTCTTCAAGTTATTTGTTTTATCATTTTTTGACATTTTTAGATACACTACAGTACAAATACGCATAACAAAGTTTACCCAGTTGGATATGTGAAATATGGAGGGAGACGAGTTAGAAATTTGCAGTATGACCATGTACGCTTCAGTGTCTTGAAGCTGATGGCATAGTCAAATTATGACACAGAATGGCACTGTCAAACCACAAGTCGGTCAAAGTGCTAGATCCTCCTGAATTAGTGAGAAGTCGGAAACAAGACAAGGTTTCTTAAACACATTGCCGGGAACAACTATTAAAATTTGTCAACAACCTTCAAGTGGGTCGTGACTGCCACACTGCAGCCAAGTTTGGTGAAAGATAAGATATGTTGCAAGTTGCAACCATGTTTGTTGCCGGTGAATATTCGTGGTGAAAGACGCAAGTTCTTCCTTCATTTCAAGTATTGACCATGTAGTTTTAGAGATTATTTGTGATGCCAAGTGAGCAAGCTATAAACAAAGGGTTCCAATATAAGGTGTATGACATCAGACATGCAGCGGTAAGAAGGAAACAGATTTTATCTTCGGTTTCTGAAAACATGTGGTTGCGAAATATTTGGAGCGCTACATTGTGCTTCTGAGATGATCTTGTCACTGTATAGATACATTGATGGGATATTTCTTAAAAAAAATATCATAATATTACAGAGGAGTCGTGATATTGAATTGTCCTTTCAGGAAGCCCACACAGCTTTGGACTGAAAAGCTGGAGAAGGCAGAAAAGTAGGCTAAGTGAAAGGAGGGGAATGCTTAATGGAAATGTATAGCTGCTCAATGCTCATCCAGCAGGAAATGTGAGAGAAGGTATATAAATACGGAAAAGGAGAACATAACTTGATCATCCCTTTTTATTTACTTCTACCTTACATAATTTCTATGGTAATTTTGTCTTTATTGATTCTAATTTCTATTACCTTGTGTGTGTGTTAGATCTTCCATTTGGGCTAATAGTATGGTGATAGAATAATACTGAGGACATTTTACCTCCTAATCAGGTTGATTCCCGTACTGTTTTCAAAATCTGGTAATTGAAATTTCTTAGAGAAGAGGAGTGAAAGATTGGCATTTGCTTTCAAGCATCCCTTTTATAATTCATGAAAATCTAATTTGCCATCCGTTTATAAAATAAACAGAATTGTCCGGCAAATGCCTGAACGAAATGTTAAATACAATTGTTTGACAAAATGCCTGGACAAAAAATGCACAAAATGGGCTTGTTGAATAAGGTGTAGAATCGTCTACAAGGAAGATGCATAAGAAAGGAAGTGGCAGGTTGTGATAAGTAGGACAGAAGATTAAAATACCAAAGACAGGATCTGATGTTTTCACTCAACAAATACTAAAGTAGACAACTAGAGTGATCAGAGGTAAGGGTTTCATGTTTTTGCTGCAGAATTAAGGTAAAAACTCTAGGAAAAAAAAACAAAATCTTGAAATTCTGTAGTGGGTTTCTGTTTATTTCCCCATGGTTGGATGGTAAGGATACTACTACTTCGTCAGTTTAGTGTATATGTGTTCCAGTTGTGAGTTATGGTTTTGTCTATCTATATTGTTTTCTCTTATTTGATGTTGTTACTTAGGTGTCTGATGCCATTCCTTAGTTAACGCTTCATAGTCTGGTGATGTCTATTCCCAGCCAAGCGAGCTTGAATTTTTTCAAAAAATTGAATAACAATTTATATTGCTCGATGTTGCAGGGTTTGGTTCTGGGGTCGTCCCAGTACGAAAATAAAAGGATACGCGAAAAAAAGGTTGAATCTAAGTTTGAGTGTAGTGAATTTGACAGAATAAATACTCCTCGGTACCTTGACACTGAGCTGAAAGAGACCAATTAAAATAAAAATAAAAACCCTGCAAGACAAATATATCTCAATTCTTTATTGTAGGCGAGGAACAGTTTGATAAACCATTGTTACAGACAACAGAAAATCGTTGTAAATCGCCATTTTCCTTCCTACTCTTCCTTCAACCTCAAAAAACCCCAACGATGGCCGTTATTACCCAAAAAAAACATCAAAGACCAAACTCTCTCCGAATCCAGTTAAAATATTAGGGGGAAAAACACTAAAAAACAGCATAAATGTGAAATGAAAAAAATATTTTATACAAACTGTGTACCTCGTTGAACTTAAAAAACTGCCTCCTATTCTTCAGTCTCTTCAAATCGCCTGATTGCCGCAGGTTCTGACCATTCTCCCCATGCTCTCTTTTGTAAATCTCCACGCATTTTTTTATAAGATTGCATTCGTTTTAAGTCCCGCTCTCTTCTTTGGTATTGCAGTTATGGTTTTTTCCAGTAATAATTTCATTTATCAATGCCCTTGGGGGTTGTGACACAATGAGCAGCCATTGCATTCATAAGTGGTATAGTTAACCAAAATCAATTATTTCATTGAAATTTTAATCTCATTTTGTAGGATACTAGCAATTGCACATAAGTTGTCTGGTAGATTGGGAAGGATCCTAATATTTGATTTGATATTTTTTTCCAATGGGATATGTATTTCATACTTAATTATAAAATTATTAGAAAATCATTTTAAAAAGAGATAGTACGAAATGATTTTTGAGTTGTTCCATCATAAATCTCATTTGTATCCAAACATTCTAACCACAATATACATTAAATTTAATTGATGTTTCGAATAAGTTAACAATGTCTACAAAAGTGATTCAAACAAGTTAATGATGTCTACAAAAGTGAAGTAGTCACTAGTGAGAGTGATCAAAATTACACTTTTGCTAGTCCTTTCGAGGGGTTTAAACCCATCCTAAGAGTGTAATATAGAAATTACCTTGTCAAAAATAAATTAAATATTGGAATTCATTTATCATTTACAAGGGGAATTTTTTTAATAAAATATCAAAACAAGAATTGTAATCCAAAAATAAATGTAACACTATCTTAAGGTTTTATAATGAGAGACTAATATTCCTTAAGAATTAAAGTGACAATATATTATATGAATCTATATATATTTATTGGTTAATACATGTACTTGTAAGAGTTCAATTTGACAACAATCGATGGGAATGTGAAGAGTTATAAACCCCAATTACATTTTTTACTCTATGACTCCTTATTGTAAATATCATTTTGTCCATCTTTCTCTTATTTCAACTCAACCTAAATATGGACATGTTTCCTTCCTCTTGTTCCTTTTTATTGAAGGTAAAAAATATATTTGTATGTCGATAAGCATTCCTTTTCATAGCTAATTGAATGATTTCTGATGCGGATGCATGAAATCAACGGTTCGGATATGTTATCCCATACATGCGACGAAGCACGAAGGCCATTGAACCGTGGGTTTTTGATAGAGGTTGTCACGTCTCATTTGTATTATCATGCAACGAAAATGATAGGTCTGTAAGCCGCATCAGATGCATCCTTTCCATGCTCTATTTTAGGTTTGGAAAAGCGCATAATCTGATTGGTGGATTTTTTGACATGGGTCTATTTTCCCACTCAACTTTTATTTTGTTGTTAAATACGTAGGAACTTAGCACAGTTCTTGTACCATCATGTTGAGGCAATTTTAGATTTATGCAAGCAAAACTGGAAAAGTTGTGTTGTTATTGTTTAACGGGGTTTTCCTATATGCTTGTGTAACGGGAATGTTTACGTGTAAATGTCGATTTTTGTCTTCACGTGTGTTGTGCAGTTTGATAAATACTTCATTGGATGTCAAAAAAGCTGGTTGGCCCGTAAACTGAATTGACTTGATTACTAGCCGCATCATTGTCGTATTAATGTTGGGCAATTTTTTTAAATAATTCTATTTTAGAATGAGATGCTAATTAATTACTTAAACTAAATTTTAAATCTTTTTTTCCTAAATATATGAAAATAGTACAAGTTTATTTTAAGAAGACATGAAAAAATAAATATGACGAAAGAACTTAAAATTTACTGCAACTATCCAAACACTGCTAAATTGTAACATGTTAATTTGATTTGACTAGCGTGAGATAATTTGAAATTCAAGGACCCAGCAAGAAGACCGGGGATGACGGCGCACACCAACAGGGGTTGATTGTTTCAACCGAGCGTTCACCTCCACTGAACCTAAAATAGAAATAAAGTAGTGCAAGTCATTCTTAATATTATATTATTTTTTATTTTAACATTTGTAACAAAATTAATATATTTTATAATTTATAATAAATTAGATTTATTTGTAATAAACGAAATGTTGTTATATTGTCTTTTTAAAATACAAAATAATTGTTAGTTATATATCATTAATAAAGAAATATAATATTATTATATATTTATTTATATACATGTGTGTATTGTAATATATTTTATATATAAATCTATATAAAAATGATGATCATATTTAAAGTTTACATGTCGTATAAAACAATTATTTCAAGTATTTGCAAGTATTTTATGGCTAGAATCATGAAAAATGTCTAGAAAACTGTCAAATTTAACCCATAGTGGATATCGTATTACCCACTTCATTGATAACTTTCTAATATAACTCTTGACATGTTGCATAAGTTCAAACATCATCTTTTATTCCCAAAATATTGCAATGAATGGACCTAATTATATTGTACTATTGTTGATGTTGACATGCACCCCCAAAAGCTTTGAAGAAAATAACATTAAAAAGTTCTTGCTTTGGTGTTCTTTTCCATTTAATTTTTTTTTTTTTTTTTTGTTCTTTGGATGGTATTGCCTTTAGTTGTACCTCTATAACCTCGTGCTTTGTGTGGGAAACAAATTTGCACCATGGGTCTTGCCACCATTGGCGTTGGCAACAACATCCACAAAATTCACCTTCCATTAAGTCTTGATGGTTTATTTTGCCTTATTATGAACTCATATTTTAGTGCAGTTGTAGGGTTGTCAGTGCATGTCCAAAAAGGATTGGATGGAATAGTGTTTATTTTCAAACAAGTTAGTCCCTAACATAACCACATGAAAGAGAGACACTATCTCGTACGTTCCCGCAATTACAGGGCCTTGAACAAATCTATGGCATGTTGTGAATGGCTTCGCCAATATGCACATTTGCACAATGCACAAGCCTCAAAGGTAGAGGAGCCTACAGATAGGAAGCTTCATCACGTTTGAGTTTCTCATGTTTTTTC
Organism: Taxus chinensis; assembly: GCA_019776745.2. Lineage (NCBI taxonomy): Eukaryota > Viridiplantae > Streptophyta > Pinopsida > Cupressales > Taxaceae > Taxus > Taxus chinensis. The sequence continues at coordinate 28,162 of JAHRHJ020000248.1, read as the reverse complement.
CCTTACCCATCATGCCCTCCAACTCATCCTCGCCATCTACCTTACCTTCTTCTTTAAGAGATAAAAAATCAACAAAACAGTCAACGTTGTCCTTGGAGTTGTGAATATTCAGTTCCTTGAGTCAATGTTTCTATGCAATAAGATCTCCAAATTCAACAACTCCCCTATATGGTACACTTTATGGTGTATTACCATCTCTCCCTTCGCTTTCACATTCTCCTTTGCACATAACACAATTACTTCTTTTACGACTATCAGCGTTTCCATTACACCCCTGTGGTGTGATTGCTAGTTTTACATTCAGCCTCCATGACCTGGGAGAGATAGATCACCAGTCATCCTTCCAGCTGTACAAAGGACGACCATGGAAGCAACCTGGACCGTTGGATGCGTAGACGGACACTGTAGAAACACAGAGGTCGATGAATTTAATGAGGTATGGGTCGATTCATTATCGTCGTCCCTGTCAAATCTGCAAAATACTGTGCCAAATCCGCGACACCCCTGTTTATCATACCCTGTTCACTGTTTCCGAATAGTCGATCTAAAATGTTGGTGTTTATATTCAGGTATTGCGTGCCACAAGGTCTTCAAGACACGAATGCCATCGATGATCAAGACGTTTCAGCTGTAGCATTGCAGTGGGTTCGTGCTCTGTGTTTACTTGCGCCATGCCATGTTAAAATCACTTGTCCACATGTAGAAGAACCTTAGAGGGGCGAGATAAAAACGAGAAATAATATGGTTTTCCAATTCAAAAGACATCGCAGTTACCTCCTCCGTGTGTGATTCCATTGCAAATAATACAAATTCATTTTGGCAATTGCAGAGAATTGAGCCTACCTTTTTATAGAAACAAGGCGTTGAGTTTGTTTTATTCTGGTTTGTTAAGTGTTTATTCTAAGATAATATTGCTCAGGTATCTATTTTCATTTTTCCCTAATATTTTCTGTACACAAAGAAATTCATATACACACTGGTTTCCATAAACATTCCTGCATTCCAACTTCTATTTTTACACTCAAATTTCCCACTGTTTTTGAAAATGATTTGGTCCATGGAATCACAGAAACGTCCATGTTTGTATGTGAATTTGAGTGTCGTTTGAGATTAAAATATGTGTGCCTCTTTAATCCATTAGTGTCTCCGTCTTTTAATGTCTATATTATTTTTTCTTTTTCCCTATAGGTTAATCATCATATTCTAAAAATGGGTTTATTTTGACACCTAAAATGACTAAAACCGTCTAAACGCCTTACAAAATCCAACACTAATGCAACCCTTTAACTTTACGTTGTGTTATATTTTCCATAATCATTGATTTTCTCGATATATAATCAAGGAAAAGATAACCAAAAGAAAGAAAGCTTGTTTGCCAAGTGGTTGCTTAGCTTTCTTCTCTTCTTTTTAACTGCTTCAAAGAAAATGGATTTTCTTAAGCTCCAAATCCTTTCTATTAATATATCATAAATCATTAAAAATTTGATGTAAGGAATTTTGTCAAACAATTCCTATGCATTGTGTCCTGGATTTTCTTAAGCTCCAAATCCTTTCTATTAATATATCATAAATCATTAAAATTTTGATGTAAGGAATTTTGTCAAGTAGTTCCTATGCATTGTGTGTCCTTCCAGATTTAGCATACATATATTTCAGGCATATGATGTGGCCAATATCGCTTTATCTTTTGTTTGAGTTGTTTCTTCAAATGCTTAACCGATATAAGGTAATGGATTACGACCTCCTCGCTTGTGACGCCTATATGTTGGCATTCTTAACAAAAAAAAGGCTCCTTGACTGCCACATGCTATTGTCAATTGTAGCTAAGCTTTGCACTTATTCAAAACAAGGAAATGTGCGTGTGCGTGTGTGTGTGCGTGTGTGTGCGTGTGCGTGCGTGTGTGTGTTTTAAATGAAAAAACACTTGAGAAGTTATATAATTTTATATTTTAATTTCCTTATCTTGCACATTAAAATCCGTAACATGCGTCAATTTTGGGGTCTATACGATGTAGGGGATTTTTTTATTCACATTTTTTATACTTCTTAAAAATAAGGCAAAAAATAAGAGAATGAGCTTATAAATTCTATAAATGAATGAATTATGCTCAAAGAGTGTGAGCACCATGTTGCCTTATTGTAAAAAAAAGGCAATATGAAACTTGATACATAAATTGATTTGCCTTGCACCTATCCAGTTTACTCAAGTTGAAAATAATGGAATAAGGCCAATGCTTGATGGCCTTCACACACCACCAAATCTCACCTATGTAGATAGTATATCATTAGCTAATTTGGTGTTGTTTTGAATCAATGGGATGATGAGATCAAGGTGATATCTTCTATGGGAAAACAAAAGAGTGGTAAGTCATATCTATTAAATCATCTATCTAGATCTTTCCTTGACGTAATAGGGGGCATATTAATAATTTCAAGGGACTATTATATACATAGCAATCAAATATATTGATCTAGCTGATGTAGAGGACTTAAAATATGAGTTTCATCTAAAGTTGTTACAAATTTGTAAAATATCTTGTGAACACTTTCTAACAAAGATGTTTGGAGGAATGGTTGAACTTGTTGCAATTCCTTCTTTCACTTGGAAGTAATATTATCAAGAAAGTCTATATGAAATGGCTTTGATTCTGGAAGAAGATTTAGATTGTACATATCAAAAATGGGTGGCCCTTTATAAGAGATTTGAAGCTTGGTATTACCCATATAGAAGTCAAGGATTCAACCCCTATTGATTTGCATTAGTGTTTGTCGTGAAGGTTGATATCCTTGGTAGAAACATGGATTCTACATTGACAAGCACATCACTCTATGTCGGGATCTAACAAAGTGCTTGTGATTTTTGCCACTCAAGAAGAAATACTTGATACTCTAATAAATCTTGGGGATATCTTGATTGATGTCTATGATACTAGGTTGGAGTTTGCACCTACAAAAGAATCAATTTCGAATGGTAAAATATCATCCCATTTGATATAAATGTAATAAATCTAATAAAATCGACCACATTTCTCTTTGTTGTCAGAGAAGTTGAGATTTCTTGCTATGAATTGCATAACAATAGATTCACGTTCTTACGCAAATCATTGTTGCTTGCATTGCTTTGTTAACCTCCTTGCCTCCTTTTCGTTGATATCTAAATGAATCATTGTTCGCTTCCTATCGACATACACATTACACCCCTCTAGTGCAATTGTTAGTTATTAGTACTTTGGGTTAATTAATATTTATGTTGTTATGTGGCTTCTTGTTTTTCATGTAAAGGTGGTGGTGTTTTCTACTATTATGATTATGATGAATAAATGAACTCATTGTGGTCCATTATTTAACCTGACATCGCCCAACCACTTTAATTCCAAATTTCGTGTAATGTAGAGCTATGAGTCTTTTCAAGCATAATTCCCTTACATTGGTTACATCAAAATATGAGGTCTCTATGGTTAATTTTGTTTGTTGTTTTTCCTTGTAGATGGTCGCCTAGAATACGGGGCATAGTGAAGTGTAGAGGCCAATCCTCTTATAATGGTGTAAAATGCATGATCTTTGTCATGTTCTCTTGATTCACCCTCAACGTCTAGTATTTATACATGCTCATCTACATGTATGGTGCCATATTTCCATCACAAGATCTCCCTAAAGAGGCTTTCTAATACATATACATGTTTTGCACCCGTGATCTAAACTTGAGATACATGTTTTCTATTACTATAAAAAACAAACTTGGCTATGCCATTTTATACGAGATCATTTATTTTCCTTTAACATCTTGTTGGAATGTAAAATGTCTCTACATTTTACTTGACAACCTATGGAAATTTTTGTCACTTTTTGGTCAAATTGGTCAAAATTGTCAAATTATCACTTATCAAAGATCAACGTGTGTAGGAAAGGTTTTAGCAGTTCACGTGGTTTCAGAAGCCCTATTATAGTCATTGGAAAGGTGTCAAAGTCTACTTCATGACAATGTGATTTAGGAAAAGTTGTGTGAGATTTGCAATATGTCTTGGAAACACATTCACCTCTAACACTTTTGGGGGAAAAGGTGCTCTCAATCCTCAAAGGAAGATCATCTTGTGTGGAATGTTTCAGGAGCCTTGGGTGGTTTTAGAATCTCAAATCATAATCGACATGTAAAGCTCTCAAGGTCTACTACATGATGCAATATTCAAGATACAGTTTTGTGAACATAAAATTGGAAACATTTTAAACACTTATGGCACATGGGTCTTTCCGGAAGAGATAACTTGCATTAAAGGTTTTGGGAACCTCAAGCTGAGTTGGGAGCCTAACAAATGGTTAAATTTAGAATAACTTGAGTCCCCTTCATGGTCCATGTGTTAAGTTTGTTCATACCCATCTCAATCCCATGTAGTAACTCTGCTGACTGTCACGTTTCCCTAGGAAATATGGTGAGTTGACTCAAAAATCAAGGAGAATTCATTTTCAATGTTTCTAAATGATTCCATTGGATTTTTTTGGCCCATATTTTAATCAAATTAATATATTATATGCCTCGGAAACTTTAAGTTTTGGTCTCAGACCAAAAAGTGCATCACATGTTCTAATTCTTCATTGAGATGTTAATTACAACAACTTAAGTGTACTTTGCGCACTTTTGGAGTTTGGTGGCCTTTCGGAGGTGGAAACCATAATTATGTCAAGTGTGTTTTGATATCCCTCCAACATAAGTGTGCCCTCTTCTTATTGGTTGATGAGAAAAAATCAAAAAATAACAAGGAAATAGAAAAATGAGCTTATTTGGTAATGTTGCACACACCTGCATGCACAACCTAGGCGTATTTTGGAAGCCCTCCATGACTTGACACACTTTGGTGTGTCCACTTTCACCTCAAAATTAGCGTCCATTTTTTTGGTGAGGAGGAGAGCAAAGTAGGCGCACTTTTTCTCTTTGCACAAACATAACCCAAAGCCCTTTCAAGTAGTTTTTCAAATCTTTTTCTAAAATGGACCAAGCTTGAACATAGAAAGGTGCAGCTCCAAAATCCGGATTAAAAACTTGGCCCCCTACCATGGACATTAAACCAGTTGTGTGCCCTAGTATTACCAAATCTTGCTCTCATGTCTCATGATCTTAAAACCCTCTAAGATTTTGAGCACAACCTGATGTTCAAGTTGATATATCAGGCAAGGGGTATATGGAGTAGTTTGCACATCTCATTGAACCAAAATCCCTCCATTCAATGTTTTCCTTTCAAACAAACACAACTTTTAAGACCAAACTTTACAAAAAAAAATCCCATGAACTCAATCATCCATAAATGTTTTTCTCATTACTCCATTTTCTATAGAGGAGAAACTTGATTTTTCCATGCTCAACCACTTTTTGCTTGACCAAACCAATTATGTGCCCTAAGCTTTACCATGCAACCTTGTTTCGCTCATATCTCCCATTTCCGTTGAGAGATATCACAAAAATTAGAGCACACATTCCTCCTCTCGGAAGGTGCCTTCTAGGATGATTAGGTAATACAGGGGTTTGGAGTATGTTTATTTCCCATAATTAAACAAGATTACAATTTCCATTTGTCCCTAGAACAACTGAAACCCTTGTTTTACATTTTACCAATGACTTACAAGCCAAATTCCTAACAAATTGGATAAGTGTTCCTCTGAAAAACTCAACATTCATTTGAGCCTTACCCAAAAATGTAATTTGAGAAATGAGATCACATATATAATCTTTGGAAAAGTGAACTTGGACTGTATTAAAATTTTACATTCATACTAATCACATGTACAACTTCCAAAGGAGAAACTTGTTCCAAGCACATTCAGCCTTTTATTGCCTACATTGCCTAAAACGCGATCCAAGTTTTCTCACAGACTCTTCCTTGTTTCAGATCCACCGAGCCTTGAAAGGTGCTTTCAGAAGCTCTAAATCATAGTCAACAAAATATCTCAAGGTCTACTATATGATGTAATATTCAAGATAAAGTTTTGTGAGCATCATAAGTGGAAACATTTCAGACACCGGGGCACATGGATCTTTCCGAAAGAGAGAACTTGCATTGAAGGTTTTGAGAACCTAAGGCAGAGTTGGGAGCCTAAAAAATGGTCAAATTGGAGCACATTGAGTCCCCTCTATGGTCCATGTGTTAAGTTTGTTCATACCCATCTCAAGCCCATGTAGAAACTCTGCTCACTGTTAAGTTTCCCTAGGCAAAAATGGTGATTTGAATCAAAACTCAAGGAGAACTCATTTTCAAGGTTTCTAAATGCTTCCATTGGATTTGTTGGCCCATTTCCAGTCAAATTCATATATTATATGCCCCGGAAAGGTTAAGTTTTGGTCTCAGACCAAAAAGTGCATCCCACGTTCTAATTCTCCGTTGAGTTGTTAATGTTAGCAACTTAAGTGTACTTAGCACACTTTGGAGCTTGGTAGTCTTTTGGAGGTGGAAAACAAAGTTTTAAGTGTCATTTGAAATCCCTCCAACAAAAGTGCGTCCCTCCTCCTATTGGTTGATGGGAAAAGTCAAAAAAGTAACAAGGAAATAGAAAAATGAGCTTGTTTGGTGTGTTGCACACACCCCCATGGCACAACCTAGGCACATTTTAGAATCCTCCAATGACATTGGCACACTTTGGTGTGTCACTTACACCACCAAAGTGTGCCCAATCCTGATTTGAACACCTTTTGGTGGAGGAGAATGCAAAGTGACACATTTTCCACTTTCCTCAAAAAAGTTACAAACTTCTCAAGTATGCCTGAACTGGAATGCCCCTTTGGATGAGGAGGAGAGGTAAAGTAGGCAAATAACTTTTTCCTTTCTTTCACCAAACATAACACCAATGTGCCCTCCTCCATTCAAGTTGTTTTTGCAATATCTGATTTTCCCTTAAAAAAGCCCAACTTTGAAAATAGATAAAGTGCAGCTCCAAAATCCATTAAAAATTTGGTTTTTCCTCTTTCCATGGCCACCAAACTAGTTGTGTGCCCTATTTTCCTTACCACTCCTTGTTTTGCTCATATCTCATGATCCCATTGTCAAAAAATCTAAAATTTTGAGCACACATTCTCCTTGAAGGTGCCTTCAAGCTGATATATTAATCAAGGGGTGTTATGGAATAGTTTATTTTTTACATTCACTTGAAGATTGTTGTCACAAAAACCCTTATTTCAAAATGTTTTCCTCTAAAACTTCAAACAAACATAACTTGCAAAACCTCAAGATCAAACCTTGTAAAAATTTGTCCCATGAACTCTCATCCAAAAAGTGCCCTCAATTTTGGTTGATTACTCATTTTAATGAGGAGAAACTTGTTCCACATCATTCAACATTTTTTCTTGAAAACCCATTTTCCAAGCTCACCTTGTAGCTAGAGATTGTTTCATCATTTCCTGTCATTTCTGACAAGAGATCATCACCAAATTGGAGCATCTCTTCATCTCAGAAAATACCTTATGAAAAATTGAGTCTCATAGAATTTGGATATGATTTTTCCCACAATGGCCTAAACAAATTTCAACCTGTAAAACCATTAAAAACCATTAAAAATCTTGAATTCCGTAAACTGATGCACAATCTCTTTCACTTGTCTCTCAAACTCCACCAACATTCTCAAGTCCTTGTGATACCACAAACTCAAAGATGAAATTCCATTATTCCAGATATGAGCCCATCTTGGTCTTGGTCTTTGAATACCTAGATATTAGAGACAACAATGTTGAACACATGGATTTTGATGACATGAAATGGAAGATGGAAGAAAGAACCAACACCATCCTAGCTAATAAAATATTTCACATCAGACTCTACACAGTCATCAGGGTTCCCATTGGCAATCCAAAACACCGATTTTGTCCTCACCTGCACTAAGAATAACGAAGCAGAAAGCCAAACTATCACTGCTAACAACAGTTCCATCATTGTCATACTATCTCTTGAAGGGATCTCAAAATGCCTTTGCATTCCAAGGCCTAAGAACGTGGTGATCCTAAGCAAGGCGAATGTGTTCCTTGAATGGAAAAGGAATGAGTCTTGTCTGAAAGGGATGACGATAGGCAACTGGATGAAGATGAACAAGATTTCTCACCTTCTAAAGACCCTCTCCGCTTTGAATTCATCAAATAAATATCTGATTTCATATTCCTACTCAACATGATCATGGGAGAGGTCATTGACCAAGGAATTTCACCCATGGATGTATCAATTCACTTTGATAGCCACATAAGGGACCAAAGGATTGATTGATATAAATCATTAGTGATAATATGTATTTATAGTTGGTCAACCTTGATAAGATGAAGAAGTTCACTATGGCTTATTATTTGATATATGTCATCCACAAATTTGCAAAAGTGGCTGAGCTATCTCCAAAAAGAAATCTCCCAAAGGGTGCACAAAGTGTATACCAAGTCTACCCAAATATTCACCTTGAAAGGAATAAAAGAGGCAATTATGCCATGGTCAATGTTGTATTTGCAATGCCCTTGATTAGTAAAATGGAAGGAGATAACAATCATAGGTTTTCATTAGAAGCTTGCATGATGATAAGGAATTATGGAAGCTACTTCATGTAGTTTAAAAATTATCCTACATCTGTGTTAGAGGATTTGATGATGCTCCAATTAAGCTTCTATGGTACCCAAGAAAAAAATTGGTGCTCATTGAACTATGTTGGCAATTGTCTAAAGTGCATCTCAAGTGCCATGAGAGAAAGAAGAAAGGGGTGACTTTCCTAATTCAACTGGGTATTTACTCTTATAGGAATTCGGGAGATGAAGTAACATAGAAGTTTCTCTTGGGTCATTCAATTTGTATGCTTATTCTACCAGGAGGTCATATGATAGAAAACAGTATATGGAAGTTGAGAACAAGTATCTCAACATTTCCCATCAACCATAAATGGAGGACTATTGGGAAGATTGTGTAGAACGAGACTGAAGTCTGCCAAAGAGACTTCTCCAAGAATGACAATGCAACAAATGAAAGACTTATGTCTCGAAAGGGTCACAAAGGACATTGAAGATGATAGTAGTGAGTTGTTCGAATCAAGATACCTAGAGACCATTTGCTTCACACCCATCCCCTATAGACTGGTCAATGGTGGAGCCTGTTGACATCTTGACTCGTACCATGATAGTTCTTTAGAGGTCAAAGAATTGGTTCCTCAAGAAGGTGCAAAAACTCAGCTATACTCCTTCACCTTCTTATAGGAAATCAAATAAATCAGGGAGTAAAGTGTATGTCAGAATCAAGAGGCTTGAGGAGTGATAACACCCCTCAAATGAGGAAACTTCCCCCATAGATATCTTCGAAGTCTCAATTTGAGTCTCTTCGCAGGAAGTTTTCAATGAAAAGGACCAAATCATGCGCTCTTAAACTAGGATAATTCATCATTTCCCCTATAAGAAACAATTCCAAGTATCCTAAGTTTCTCATACAGTCACTTCATATGTCTCTTATACCTCCAATGAAATCTCACATGGGCAGTGATCGTGAACCCTCTCTAGTTCAAAATCAAGCAATGGTCTCATTTTCTCCTACAGGTAGTCTAACAGTGCATGCTTCATCTTCCTCTCCTGGTCATGTGTTCTCGTGGGTTCAATATATCATCAAGAATTTTCAACGTACCATTGCCAAAGCAAAGGCTCCAGTGGTTAAGATATCTTGAGAGATTTAGAAACTCACACCCACTCCTCAGAAGGCCAAAATGACTTCTCGGCTCATGATTGATGCTTCAGAGTCACAATTCATCAAGTTTTCTCACACAAGGGTGGATAAGGATGAATTAAAATGTGGATAAACTGATTACAAAATGACCAGTACCCTCTTGGAGAGTTAGGTGTCCTGAAGGATATATTCACAACTTTGAGCAAAATGTCTACTAAGTTGGTTGCTTAGACAAGAGAGAGTGAAGCAACTCGAGAATAGTTGGAAAGTCAAGTACACGTGTTGACCTCATATGTCCAAACCTTATTGGACCCTGAAGCTCCTCCTCTTGCCCCTTCCGAGTCAATTACTCCCCTAAGTAAGATTGATCCGCACATTGTTCAATAAGTCCGACATCTTGGCAAAATGGGAAAGATGACTGAGGCATGGATTGATTCCATCGTGCAAAAGGGTTGTGAACTTCTCCTCGAAGTAATTAGGATATACAAGATCGTGCTTTGTCGACGGAGAAGGTACAAGATGTCTTCTCCATAGTCAAGAAAGAAGTTGAATATTAAAATGAGCTTTTACCAACTATTCGTGAGATGAGCTCTGCAGACCCCAACTTGCTACTTTACAAGAAAGTGTTTTTGAGCCTAGAAGACAATTGTTCCTACACATGGCTTAGGAAAATCAAATGGAAAATGAAATCCCTCAATGAGGTTATTGAAGATTGCCCATATCATCAGAACCGAGGTCGAGAGATCAAAGAAGTTAACAACCATCTGAGAAAAATGAGGTGTCCTTCATTGCACTCCGATTTTGTGTCACCATGGATGAACTTTGGATAGCATTTCCAAAACATTATGAGAGGAGAACTATCTGATCCATATCCTATGGTGATGAAACTCATGACACTCTAGCTCAGATAAGAGGAGTCATTTCTGACATAACTCAAAAGATCCCAAAATGGCTCAAGCATTGCAAGATAATACTAGGGGCAGTAGATCATTGGCTTGACATTATCACCAACACCACCATCCCTCACGGAAGGGAAGTTCTAGAAGCAATGTTTAGGTTCAATTCAGCGATGGAAAGTCAAAGGATCTATCCAATACAACATTTCAAAGGATCTTCGTCTTTGCATGCTCCATCCATTGAATGATGTTTTTCTCCTTTTTTCTTCCTCTCTCATTCTCTCGTGTAGCGATCAAATTTTTCCAAAAGCTAAATTAAGAGGTATTGGAGAAGTGCCATAGATCTGTTGGTTCGAATAATTCATAGGTGAACAATGCGAGACGTGAATTGTTTTAAGACAAAACAAAACACACATACAAGACTACAAATAATGAAAATATAAGAGAGATAATTGCAATAACGCGGAAATAGCTCCAACTCAATACACTACTCTATATAATAGAATGATGAAAGTGATTTATATATAGGAGATGAATGTGTAACCTCCTCCTATAATAACGATAACCTCCACCTAGAATAGTGGTAACCTCCAAACCCAAAATTGTCTCCTAAGCCTCCCCCCGAGGCATGGAAAAAAGTAGTGGAAGGGTCCACTTCTGCTGCCCATTCGGACTAGTTGTCTCCGATTCTCTCTGATGGGTCCTTCTCTCTTCATATCCCCTCTCACATCACTGAGGAGGCTGCTGCCTCTAGAAATCTGTCCCTAGTGGGTAAGCTAATGGGTCCCAGACCCCCCCTCGAAGATATCAAAAAATGGGCCCGCATGAAATGGAACCCTTGTGGTGCTCTAGAAATAGCTGCGATGCCAAACAGATTCATTCTTTTCTCATTTAGCTTGAAGGAAGACTTCGCTTGAGCTCTTCTGGGTGGTCCTTGGTTTTTCGGAAGAAGAGGGTTCTACATCAGGAAATGGTCACCTGGCTTCAACCCGCTCACTAAAACCATGACTCAGGCCCCAATATGGGTTCATCTACCAGGTCTTCCCCTGGAGTTCTGGCATCCTGCGGTTATCGAAGGTATTGCTCTTTTTATGGGTTCTCTAATAGCATTAGACCAGGCCACCAAGGCTAAAACTAGATTCATCCATGCTCATTTCTATGTCAACGCTGATGTCAGTTACCCACTCCTAAAATTGATTGAGATCTTATCAGATTTTGGAACATGGACGCAATCCATTAAATTCAAATATATTACCAAAGCATGCTCCATCTGCAAAAGCATCAAACACAAAGCATCTGGATGCCCCACTAAGCCTCGGCCTAAGCCCAAATCCCATGAAGCCTCTCCCAAGAAAAAAGGGAAATATATTCCGAAGACGATTCCCGAAGAGGCTCCGACCATCCCTACTTCCAACCCCTTTGCTCTCCTTGAGGAAGGCGAGATCACTAACGACTCTAACATGGTTACCCCTCACCCCCAGCCTCTTTCCACTATGATCTCTATTCCCACGGAGGTTCCCCTTGCTTCCCCTCCCCCCTCCTCGGTGGTTGTTCCCCCCTCAGTGGTTGCTTTCGCTCCCCCTTCTCCACCTTCACATTCCCTCCACTCCAACTTTCTTCTATCCCTCCCTCCTCTCCCCAACCTTTCCTCGGAGCCTCCTCCTGCTGGCACCACCCCCCCGGTCCTCCTTTCTTCTCCCTCTCTGACTCCCAGATCTCCCCCTCCACTCAAACCTCTGAAGACAACTTTAACCTCTGCATGAATTGAAGCAGCTGCAAGAAACCTGATATTGGAATGGAGAAATTTTCATGGGCGTACCCCTAGAAATGTCAAGCTTCAACAAGAATCAGCCCTGAATGTGGCCCAAGGAACCCAGAGCACCATCCCCATGGTTGTGGGGAGTAAACCCAAATCCAAGAAATGAAGGTGATCTCATGGAACATAAGAGGTCTTAACTCTCTGCAAAAATAGAGGGTCCTCAAGGATATGAAATTTAACCACTCTCCTGATATTATTATGCTTCAGGAAACCAAACTTAAAAAGGATGACAGTCTCTTGAAAATTTGGCCTGCAGCTTCCTTTGCGTCCCAGCTTTCTACAAGAAATTCAGGAGGCTTATGCACTCTCTGGGATCCCAAAATTCTCAAAGGTGAGATTGCCTTCTACAACACCCCAATTTATTGTGCATGCTCTTCCAAGAGGTAGGCTCTGATTCTACTTGGATAGCAATCAATGTTTATGCCCCTAATTTGGAAACCCAGCGCGAAAGACTCTGGCAGGACATTTCGAATTTCATAAAAAATTGTGGCAATTTTCCTGTTCTCATTATGGGAGACTTCAACAACACTCTCTACCCATCTGAAAAACAAGGAGGAGCCCCAGCTAACCCCTCCAGCATGGAAGCTCTGGCTGACTTCATACGTGAGGAGACACTCTTAGATATGGACCTGCATGGTGCCTCCTTTACCTGGTCCAACCGCAGAGTGGGCAGAAATCATATTCAAAGCAGACTAGATAGGGCTATGGGATCTTTGGATTGGATCTCTCTTTACCCCAATTTTTTCCTCAGTTCCTTGTCTCATGCGGCATCTGACCATAGCCCCTTGCTTCTATGTGCCAACAACAAGATGAACATAAAGAATCCTCCCTTCAGATTCGAGCTTTCCTGGCTTGAAAACAATCATTTAGACCCTCTTATTAAGAGCTGGTGGGACATCAAAATTAAGGGCTCTGATATGTTCAAGTTCTCCAGTAAGCTCAAGGAAATCAAAAAGCAACTTAAGATCTGGAAGGGCAAGGTGTTCGGTAGCATCAAACTGCGTAAACAAAAGCTGACTCAGGAAATAGCTAACATTTCAGCCCTTGTGGAGGCAGAAGGAAGATCAGAACATCTCCATAAACAAGAAAACTCTCTTCTCAGTGAATTCCATAACATCCTGAAAGAAGAAGAGACCTATTGGAAGCAGAGATCACAGGCGCTTTGGCTTGATCAGGGAGACCGTAACACTAAATTCTTCCACATTATAGCTTCTAAACACAAAAGCAGAGACAAAATCAGAGAACTGCTAACCCCGGTAGGTAATTTATTAACCTCTGACATTGATATCTCTAATGAATTAGTCTCCTTTTATTCTAATCTCCTTCAGGCTGAGAATCCCCCCAATGAGCAAGCTATGTCCAAGATGCTTCAGCACATTCCTAAATTAGTCTCTGATGATATGAATGGAAATTTAACAAAGCCCTTCTCTATGGAGGAAATTCACAAAGCGGTCTTCACCATGAAAGGTGACAAAGCTCCAGGCCCCGATGGCTTCCCTGCTGCCTTCTTCCAAATTTTCTGGGAGATCATCAAGCAAGATCTCTTTAACATGGTGAATGAATTCCAGCTAAGCAACTCCCTTCTGAAAGAATGGAATACTACTTTCATCACTCTTGCCCCCAAATCCCTTGACTCTAAGTCTGTTGCCAACTTCAGACCGATCAGCCTATGCAACACCTCCTACAAAATCATCACCAAGATGTTGGCTACTAGACTTAAACCCCTGATGAATGACCTCATCACTCCACATCAGAATGGTTTCATCAGCAGTCTCTTTATCCAAGGGGGTATCATCACAGTTCATGAAGCCATTCACTCTACCCAGCATTCAAAGTCTGCAGGAATGATCCTCAAATTAGACATGCAAAAAGCATTCGACAGAGTCAGCTGGACTTTCCTGATCCGGGTGCTGAAAAGCTACAGTTTTGACAACAGATGGTGTAGCTGGATTTTTTCTTGCATTGCTACCCCTTGTTTCTCGATCCTCATAAATGGCATCCCAACCGGCTTCTTCAAAAATAGCAGAGGTATTAGGCAAGGGGACCCTCTGTCTCCTTTCCTCTTCTTGTTAATGGCGGACACCCTCAGCAGAGCCTTAGAGGCTGCCAAGAGTCAGTCAACCATTTTTGGTATAAAAATCACCTCTAGTTCCCCTACGGCCACTCATAGCCAATTTGTAGACAACACCCTTCTCTTGAGTGCCACCTCAGTGATCGAAGCTCGTGCCCTCAAGGAAATTTTAGAAAACTACCAAATTACCTCTCAGCAACTGATTAACTTCACCAAAAGTAGTATATCCTTCTTAAACACCCCTCCTCAAACTCAAAGGAGGATTGCTGACATCTTTGGTTGCAGAATTGTGGATTTACCCTCCTCCTATCTTGGCATTCCCCTTTTCAAGGGAAAGCAAACTAAAAATATATGGAATCCAGTCATTGAGAGATACCAAAAAAAACTGGTAGCTTGGAAAGGTGCCCTTCTAAGTCAGGCAAGAAAACTTCAATTGGTTAAAGCTACTCTTCAGAGTTTACCTATCTATTTTATGTCTTTACTCAAAATGCCTTCCTCAGTGATATCAGCTTGTTGAGAGAATCCAAAAGAAATTTCTATGGTCAGGTGTGGAGGACAAGAAGCGGATACACCTTGTCTCTTGGAATGAAGTTTGTAAGCCGACCAATCTGGGAGGTCTTGGGATTAGACAGATTGCTGACATGAATGTTGCCCTGCTAGCTAAAATTGGCTGGGAAGTGGCTCATGGTAACTCTCACTGGGATCAGCTATTGAGAACCAAATATTTGTCTCAAGTGGAAGATTTCCTTCTCTCCTCCCCGCCCCATGGCTCAGCTATTTGGAACTCGATCACTAGCTCTTTTCCTCTTTTGCGTACTGGCACCAAGTGGAGGTTGGGGAATGGCAGATTAATAGATTTCTGGTCAGATTGGTGGATTGGGGAAAAACCTCTGTGCCTAAACCCTATTTGGGACTCTATCAAAAGAACCCTCATCAATCGCCATGGCAAGACAGTTTTTGGTTACTGGAGATTGACGAATTCAATTCCCTCTTGGGATATCCCAGATTGGTTGGGTATCAGCGAGCATCAGAGTCAGTGTTTGAAGCAGTTGAGAATTGCACTATCCTCTCTCTATATTCCTTTCTCCTTGCCTGTTGATGATCATATTTGGCCCCTCTCCCCTTCTGGCTCCTTCTCCGTTAAAGCTGCCTACGATTCAAAGCCCCAGACCAGCTCTGGACCTCCTTACAAAATTTGGCCCAAAGAGACTATTCCCAAAATTGGTTTCTTTTCCTGGCTCTCCTTCAAGAATGTTTTCCTCTCAGGTGAGAAACTTAAAAAGGAGAGGCTTCTCCCTTCCCACTCGATGTGTTCTTTGCTGCAAAGCTTTGGAGTCCTCCTCTCATCTCCTTCTTCACTGTCCCTTTTCTCAGGTTATCTAGAATTGGCTTCTGTCACATTTTGGTGTTGTCTGGACTTTCCCCGAATCCATTCATGATACCCTCAATCAATGGTGTTCCCCCTTCTCACACCCAACCCTCTCCCTCGCTTGGAAACTTATCCTCCCTCACGACCTCTGGGGTATCTGGAAGGAAAGAAATAGGAGAATCTTCAAAGACCAATGTTTGGAACCTGATAGGGTGGCCAACCATATTGCTATACTCTTCCAAGATAATCTAAATAGTTGCTTATGGAAGAAATATCAGCAAAAAATCCAGTTCTGTAATAACAAGGAGTGGTGTCAGCGGATTGCGATCCTTCCCATGGATAAACCCTCATCCCTGGCTCACTCTTCTGTTTGGTGGCTCCCTCCCCCCTTGGCTAGATGAAACTTAACACTGATGGTGCTTCTAGAGGTAACCCAAGGAAATCTGGGGGGGATGTAATTCTCTGCAATTCTTTTAGTTTCCCTCTTGCTACTATTGTAGCTAATTTTAGCATGGGGACTAACCATCACTTTGAATCCTTAACAGTCCTTAAGGGGATGGAGCTGACTCTCCAAATTGGCAATGATCCTTTAATTGTGGAAAGTGACTCTCTCAATATCATAAATCTCCTTAATTCGGATGGCCCTGGACAATGGTCTATTAAAAAATTATTGTTGATATCCGTCTTCTTCAAAGGAACTTCCAGCAGATCAAATTCCAACATATCTTCCATGAAGGGAATAAGGCAGCTGATTGCATGGCCAACATTGGTGTCCTCCTTGACACTCAACAAATTTGGTCAGGAAATTTTCCTGTCGATCTCCTTCAAATTGCTCAGAATGATTGCTCCTTTTCTAGCTAACTTACTGTGGTGGTGGGTTTCTGTTCCTTATGCCAGCAAGCTAAACAAAAAGAACCCCACTCTTAATAAGGGTGGGCGGTCATGATTATCTCATAATGATGATAGTGACGGTCTACGAGCCGAGCACGTGGGATGAGAGTTATTTCACTCAGGCGGATCTGGTTTTGAGATGCGCACTTTCACATCACAATCATAACAGGTTCAGGAGGGTTGATGACGTGAACGACTCCCACATTTTACGTGAGATTTTTAAAGCCAACTCACGTCCCCTCACCTCTATTCATTGCCACAGGGATCATCACCATGGGTGGGAAACTCAAAAGGATAGAACCAACTTCTTGTACTGAACTGATGGAGGACTAGAAAGTCTCAAATATTCTCAAGGACAATGGTGTAACCACTTTTTTGGAAAGAATGACTGGGTACTCAGCCATGGTTTCTTACGGTGCCCTGGCTACCTGGTCACGTGGCAGAGTCCAAATTGGAAATACTTCTTTCACCATCTCCACCAACGCCATTGCCTCGGTGACTGGCCTTCCAGCCTCTGGGGCAGTTTACTTCAAGAGGTCCTTGCAAGCGGAGCTCCAGGATTTCATTGACAAAGGTGAGAAGCTGACCAAGTATCTTTCTGGTTATGTTCAGGAATCCCTGCTCCCCCCTTGGGATAGGGTCGCAGAAGTAATTATGAGATATTTCACCATCGATGGGTGATATAGGTTGGTCTTCGGGCCCCATTTCTTCATTCTTTCTCACCTACGCTGGGGGAAGAAAATCAATCTCACTGCCTTTTTGTTCCAGTCTCTCGAGCATTCTTTAAATCTTGCTAGGGAGGGAGAAGGCCCCTTTCTTCATCAGGGCCTTCTTTACCTCCTCTTCAAATGTGCTGCTTCTCCTGCTGAGATTGCTCATTTCCCTTCCAAGTCTGGTCGGTCCCGCCGTACCCCCACCTCTTCTCCCCTTCCATCCCCTACTTCCCATCCCACTTCCAGCCAGCGCCACCACCTGCAAGTCTCCTCTGACTCTGATTCCGAGGTGGCAATCATGGGTTCCTCCTTCGTGGGTTTTTCCCCCCTGTTTCCCCCGTTAGTCCTCCTCATTCTCCTGGCCAGACTTGCCTCGACCTTCCTGATGTTGATGTTGGTTACTACTTCTTCCCCAGTCTCTAGCTCAGAGCTCCATCTTTCAGACGCACTGCTGGGTTTAGCTAAGTTGTATCTTGATTCCCCTTAATTGGGTCCGGTTGACATGGATGAGGAGCTGAATGAGGAGGGGCTGAATCTACAGAGTGGTACTGAAAATTTTATCAGGGTTGATAGCATCATCCCCCAAGATATCAAGATGGAAGCTCCTTCAAAAGTGGAAGACACCGTGACTGGGAACATCGTGGGGGATGATGATGGAACTGCTGCTGACACTAGTAACCAACCTGAAGACCGACAAGTTGAATTGGTGTCTTCCATCCTGGCTAAGCTCCAACATTCCTTCTCTATCCTTAAAGCTTGGGAAATTTTCACAGATAACACCAGGGCTGCCATCACCAAAGATTGCTCTGAACTAATCGCTCTTGTTGATCAGCTGGCCAAAGAGTCAGGCTCCATCCATGCTAAGCATACCGTTAATGAGCTGAGGAAGCTCCTTTGATGTTTTTTAATTTTTCTTTTCGTTTTGTTCGGTTGTTCGGTTTTTTTTTTTGGAATTTTCTTGGGTTTCTCTAAATGTAATCCTCATCGCTTGATCTAGCCTAGCTGGGATTTTTGTACAAGGTTGTGGGACCTTCTAAAACCCTCACTTTACCCTTATTCCAATGTCTGTAATGAAATGTTGCATACTGTTGGTTTTCAGTTTGTCGTTTTTGGTACGTTGTTGGGACTTGGTTCCTATGGATTCCTGTAAATATTAAAGGTAACTCCCTAATTGTGGTCATGTATAAAATAACTTTGTGTCTCTCTCACGTTGCAAACTCAAGCTTTGTCACGGTTCCCTAGGAAGCCAAATTTCCCTCCTTTTCCTATCTAACATTCACAAACGTCCAATGTATTTGAATCTTTAAGAAGATATATCGTATTTTTAACATCAATGAATAATCTTAAAAATGACCAAAATATGGCCAGGCATCTTGAATGAGAAATGATTAGGTCCTTCTAGAAGTGTGATTTCATCAATAAATCATTTTTTCTATAAATATTTCAACACTAGTTATGAAATGTGCAAAACTACAACCAAGCTCAAGTCTAACAAATTACTTTGACGTAATGAATATATACTTGATATATTAATAATGTACCCTTTTCAAATTTAATGTAGAGAAAATTTAACCATCCTAACATATAAGTAAAATGTATTTTAAGACTGATAGTGAATGCAGGCTCTTGCAAATCCTAGAATGAAGGCAAGTTCTTTTGCACCCAAAGGTATACAAACGATGATATGTGGGAGTCAGGTATATCAACTTGTTGTCGTTATCAAGTTGTTTTTTATGGAAACATCAGGACCAATGGTGATTTACATATGGTCTGCAAGGAAGGTTGGTGTCTAGATAGAAATGTTGGAGTTAAAGAGTTCAAGGCTTACATGTCACATAGTGGAAATTAGCAAGTATATCTAGAACATTATACTTAGATGTCATGACATTCAATAGCATTAATCCTTGCATGTCAAATGGTGAACATCTATAATCCCAAGGGAGTAATAAGTAATAAAAGAATCGAGTTAACATGGAAATGGATGTGATCTTGTAGAGATATCTCTCATAATTCTCTGACAATAGAGTGATTCTAGAAGTAGATTGGATCTCATTGATGGTGAAACAAGGTCATCATGCATATTCATTTTTCCCTATAATGGTCTAAGTAGTGAAAGGGCAGTTAATTGCTGAAAAATGTAAACATATCCCCAAAAATAGAGAAAATGATGACCAAGAAGGTCAAATTAGAACCTTATCAATTTATGGTGTGCGAGATGAGGTCGACATAGAAATGAGTCATCCTTGATATAGAGGCTCATCACTAGGGGCAAGACCATAGTTAGATAAATTTCTCAATCTTGCATACAATGCTTCAAGAATCTTCATAATTTCACCTATGGTCTTACAAAACAGAAATCCAATGGCTCTAGGTCACCAGAATAAAACATTTTTATGAAAATCCATAAAATGACATAAACCTATCCCAAAATGTATGACCATAATGAATAAAGTGAGTTGATGGACTTATCTGTGGCAATGGTACAAATGCCTCATATAGTTTTACAAAGAATAAAATCAAAACCATAATTAAAAGTTTACAAAAAATAGATGCCTTGACTTATCAATAAAGACCAAGATGTTGCTATATTTGAGTCTATTAATCAACCTATATAGAAAAATAATAGTTTGCAACTAATGGCAATGTGTCAAATCACCTAATGCATTGTAAAGACTTAATTGACGGAAATAACTCTTGGATATAATGAGGAGGACCAATAAGTGAGCACAAATGATTGATAGATTTTCCTAACAAGGTAGAATACATCGAAGAACACAATGGTTTAGAATGTGAGGAAAGAGAATTGGTTTACATTGATCGACTTTGCATTAGAGGTAATAATCACCCTTTGTTTGCATCAAGCAAGTATTCACATCAATAGTTGATAGGATCTGAAAAATTATCAGGGAAGATACAATTTTCATCATTTGACTTCATCCTATAACCATGACCAATCATCCAATTTTACCTCTCCAAGGCATCTAGATGGAAGAAGGCTTTAATATGAAAGTGGAATTATTGACCTTATGGTTAGGAAGGGTCCAACATTACGGAGTGGGAGAAATATCATAGGGTGATCAAGCAAGCCATGAGAGTCATTGTACGCTAATTTTGTCTTGTTTGATTGAATACATTCCAGACGGACTACCTGTAACTATTGTTCTTAATAATGTCCACCCATTGAATTTCCTTTCAGTAGCTCTAACTCAGTAGTTGGAGCGTACCTGAATTCCGGTCATAAGGTTCAGCAATCCACCTGTCATGAGAGTGAGTTTTTAAAACAATTATCTTTGGTAGTGGATTTTTTAAGAGGAGAACAATTGAGTTCACAATAGATGACTTGAAGGCCTATATTATCTTTTCATAGGTCTACTATATATTAGGGCATCACATCTGGGCTAATGGATGCCCTAAAAATCAATGGCTGATAATATTTCATACCATTTGAGTGTATTTGTCTTAAGAACCATTCCAAATCATGATTTAAATGTTCTTCAGAGGGAATTCCAAGGTAAGTTTCATTAGTTCTTTTATGGTTTCTTACTTTTATTCTTGAATCAATGTTGTCTGAAATGATTCATTTTTGAATAAAATGTTTCTAATCTAAGCATGTAAAAATTTCTGTAATATAACATGTAGGCAAATGATTTGGATCCATAGTCACAATTAAGTCTTTGAAATAAGATGAAGTACTCCTATTGTTTTGACAATTCCTTAAAGAATAAAAGGTCTTAGCTCACACATCACATTTAATCTCAGACTGTCCTCCACTCAAATTGAGGCCTTGACATTGCCCATCAGGGACCCAACTTCACGCTTGTAGCGCCTGTGGAAACTTATGTACGGATCACATGTTTGTCTTTTACTGCTGTGCCTAGGGCAACACACTAAGTTCTAGTGTGCAGATGATCAACACTCCTGTAAAAGGGTAGATCAACCTCTCTTTCAGTGCAGACGGTTGTTATATCTGTCACTATCAAATTTGATCTCATTTGTCGCTAAATATGTGCAAAATCGATTTATGTCAATGTCAAATTCATAAATAAATTAATCTAGACTCAGACTCACCCTTTCAAAATTTCTGTAAA
The DNA here is from genome assembly GCA_019776745.2 of Taxus chinensis. Taxonomy (NCBI): domain Eukaryota; kingdom Viridiplantae; phylum Streptophyta; class Pinopsida; order Cupressales; family Taxaceae; genus Taxus; species Taxus chinensis. The sequence continues at coordinate 6,659 of JAHRHJ020000248.1, read as the reverse complement.
TGAGGATCTATGTGCATGGCATAGATATAACTAACGATTGTATAGGATTTCAGACTACATGTGATGAGCCATCCTCTACCTATCAAAGGCCAATGTGATCTTAATCAATCAGCATAGGTGCCCCTACCCATTCAAAGTCCCAAGTGCATGACTACCTCGAGTGTTTTTATGTAGGTGTGAATTCATGCCCTTGAGCCTTCATACATGTCACTTGCTAACCATACGGAATAACCAAACATGTAGAAAAAGACGTCTAGATAGGTATGTGGCTGATGGTCAATATTCTTTCATTAACTTCCTCACTCACGAAGTGTATGTAGAACCATATGATTATGCTTCCAATCTATGGCTGTTTCCCTCGTGAATCCATACAATCGCATCTTGAATGCTCTACAAAATCCATCATGTTCACAACCTAAATAGGGGTGAAATGTTAATCCATGTTTGGTTTACTTATTATTCATCATATTGTATAAAGTCATATTGCGTGAGGGACTTGCCATAGAATTCTGGATAATCAACCCCGAAAAGTATGATCTCACTATGTATAATAAATGATAAAATTGCTAAATACAATAAAGACACAAAATATGTTGATTTGCAAAGAGGTATAGACCATAAGTGGCCTAGTGGGAATAGGGCCATAGCCCAAAGGGGTGCAATCAAAAGTGATACTTCCAAGTAGTGAATGAAATTCCAATAGTATGTAAATCCAAGGTCATGGTATACCTGATGACTGTAAAACACTAGAAATTGGGAATAAAAGATTAGATTAGGTGAACTGATCCAAACAAAAGGGGTTATAGCACTCATGATACTTTTCTCGGTAAATCTGGTAGTGTAAAATCATTGAGAATAGTAGTCATTGTATTGCAAGGGCTCATCATAAGTTATTCCCAATTGTAATCTGATTTCACTCCTTGATCACTGACTGTTTGCATGAATAGAAGTTCACGTATACAACGTGTTAAATAAACCTATAGACACTAAAATTAGGTCACACTCCCCTTTGGTCCCTTGACAAATAAACACCCTTACATCACATTAATTTAGCTATGGCCCCCTTCACCCCACTAATATTAATTTAATTAATTAAATTAAATTAATTCATTATCCTCACCATATTTATTATTTAAATATCTTAATTCGGGATAATGCCCACATAAACCTCACCTAGACACCTCATCAAGCCAACTCACCCTAAGACCTATTCTTAGTAAGTTGCCATAACTAACTAAGACCTACCCAAACCCTAAAAATCAATGCCTACATTCTCTCTAACCACATTCCAATATGCTCTACAAGACATGCTTCCAGTCTAATATGTGGGGTTAACACACAAAATCCCAGAAAATCAAGAGGATCTCCCTAGTTTAGTAAACCTAGGAAATCTCGCCTTAACCAACACTGGTTACCCCTAACCGTCGCCGGTTAAGCCAAAACCACATATGTCGATCACCTTTTAACTGCCCAAAACAACCTTATTTTGGAGGTTGGCAAACATTGGGAACATTCCTGAGAGATATCGCATCTTCTGAGAATGAATTTCAAAAATGAGAACACACATGCAAGGAAGGAGATCAAGCATTTCCTCTTGCATAGGCATCCCAGCAATCATCCAACAACATCCAACATTCACCCAGCACAAATTTGATCCAACACAAGCAAAAGAGAATGCACATGTAGCCCATGCAGGAGCTTTCCAATGTTTGGTGATCCTCAGCAATCATTCAACCCCTTTCCAGTACCTTCATCCATCACTCATAAGCGTCCACTGAGACTAGAATTACCAAGTAAGTGAAACGTTTATTCCTCTGGTTCACTTTCATTTCATCATTATATTGTCACCCTTTTGTTCTCTTGGCCACCCACAGACCTCCGTTAATACTCACCCCTCCATATACCCATTAAAACCTCATCAAATCCCACCCAAACCACCTAGTACCTCATTCCGACCAACCAAAGTCCTTTGTGTCAATCACAAAGGAGATCCCAAAACTCATTCTGTGGCATTCCAAGAATTCCCATCAGTAACCAGGCACCGGTTACACCCAACCACCGTCGGTCACCCTTAACCGGCATCGGTCTCTGTATTTAATATCCATACAACCCAGAACAGTAACCTATCCACCTAATTCCACATCACCCTTATTCACCTGTGATCTGCCTAAGACCTCTGTCAGACCTGCAGAGACCCAAAACCAGTTACATTGACCTTCGGATCTTATTTTAACCTAGCCTGTTAGATTAGATATTTTCTTATTGTGTTTCAAGTGAGATACCTAAATCATTTCAAATTACAATAGGATTTATTTTACTACTCGCATTAAATTGTTTTAAACAGTGGATCCCTGACAGCCGTCTAGGAAGTATCACACTTCCCAGATCTAGCACACATTAGGTAGTTCACTGCACATATTGTTTAACTCTTTTTGGTGGTCTTGCTTTCCATTACAGGTAGTTCCTCCTAGCCAAAAGGAAGCTCTCACAATCAGTTGTGGATCAAGAAGTCATACGCGCGCAATAACCGATCAACCAGCATTTCAACAGGTATTCCTCCTATGCCCGTTACCCTATCTGTTTCGTCAATATTCAAAGAAACGTCTAAGAATCAGGTGAAACATTTTGGCACGCCCGGTGGGACCCATCTAGGGTTCCTTGCATTTTATTCATTCCTAGGAAAATTTGTGTGTTTGTTTCCCTTCTGAAAAGCATACACATTAATTTTCTTCCTTGGTAACCTACCTTTTTCTTTCTATTTTCTCTAAAAGAAACCTTTCTTTTGGTGTACTTAAAAAGAACCATTTCTTCTTGTTTTTTGCATTTTAGTGAAAGAGCATCCCTCTTCCTCTTCATCTTATTGTGTCATCGAACTTCACATTTTGATTTGGGCTTAAAAATAAGTGCATTGCATTCTGATTTATCGCATTAGCTCACATTAATTGAGGGCAACCTATATGCTGGAAGTCATTCCCAACTGATGGTTGACAAACGAATCATAGAAAGCACATCTCTCTCTCTCTCTCTCTCTGAGTCTTGCCAAATTGCACAAAATTCAAAACAAATACATATTCTTAAACAACATCTTTCCTGGGAATGCCTGTCAATGATCACACTGATCTGAGGATTGGCAGGTACTCCCTAGCTCACTGCTCTATCGAGTCATACTTCAGAGCGAAGCCCGCCCCTGCCATAACATACCTAAAACCTCACCTTTTAGATCTCCTTCTTTGTAGGAAGCCATCCTCACCAAAAAACTCTATTCTACAGTTCATGAGTCAGTCCTTAAATAGCATAAGCTAAACAAACATAATAGAAAAGGCACTCTTAGGGTCACATTTTTTAGTGTTTTTTCTTGGCTTGCATTTTGAGGTGAGAGGTTACGCTCTTCATTTATTTTTTGTTTTCCTCATTACACGCTCCTAATCATAGTTGGTGTATTCTGACTCTTCCTGAGTGTGCCTGGACCATATTCTCATCATTCTCAAAATTCTGGGTTTGATTCCCCATCAAATTTTAATTCACAACCACTTTTCTTTCATCACTGTTTCAATTTCCACAGTGACCGGTGTCGGTCCAGTGACCATGTAGTCTGTTACCCTCTGACTGTCATCAATTATACCCAACCGACGTTGGTTCTAGGTCCTTTTGTTAACCTACCCAACAGGACATTTTATTCATCTTCTTCCACTTTTCACAGTCCTTGTCACTGCTATCATTCCCATTGATGTTATAAACTTCATCAGATTTGGCATACTTGTCAAATTTGGCCTTATACCCTTGTTCTTGACTCACTATCCATTTTCTACATTGACCGGTAGTGGTTACATGTGATCGGTGTCGGTTTACCCTAATTGGCATGGTTAGCCTGTGTTACTTTCTAGCAAACATTTTGTACCTAATCCACTTTTTACCACCTATTTCACCTGTTCCTGTGGTTTTTCTATGTCATTTACAGAGAATCGGCCCAGCCTGATCAGTACTAGTTCACATGGTGCTGACCAGAAGACAAGCAAGCACACTCGTATTCCACGTCAGTTGTCAACCACTCCCACCTAGTCCTTCACCACCTTCCATTTGATCACCAGCCATGGATCCTATTCAACCTATCACTATTGCTACCAGAGATGAGGAGTTTACACAACTCCTTGATCAAAACGATCGTGATTCCCAAAATCAGATCTGCAGAAAGCCGCCAGGTGCCCAAGGGGGTAGATCTCTTCAAAAATCTCCCTCATTCAACAACTTCCTCTAGTAAATCACTCTTCCTTCTACTCACCAATGAATTTTGCCCCTATTCTATCAAATTTGGCTCCTTGCATGCTCAGGAGAAGGAAAAACTAAAAATCTGATCGAGCTCAACAGTCAGATAATTTTAAGGGTGAAACACATCCCCAGATTTTCCACACCAAACTCAAATATCAACGAAATCATGAAGACTCACACTTCCAGGAGCATTTTAGTAAAAATAGGAGGAAAATAAGATTCAAACTCACAGTTGTCGTCGATCTTTACTTTGAATTTGGGCCATCCACGTGGAAGATTCAATTTAAAAATGGGCTTGGGGGTTTCCTTTGAGCTTTTAAATTTTTTTGAAGAAATGGAAAAATTTCACATTTTGTTCCGCACCTCTACCCTTGAGAAATGGGCTTGACACGTGTCCCAAGGTGGGTCCCAAAGGAACTGTTGTCAAGAATATGCACCCCCTGCCCATTTTTATGGCTAACTTCTTTGTTCCCCTTCTCTTGTGCCTCAGTCTCTATTTTTCGATTATCAGGCACTCAAAATTTTCTGGAAATGGCACCATTGGATAGAGTTTTTTATCAGCTTTCCAGAAAGGTAAAATTTTCCCCTAACTCCTCATATTTAAATAAAGTTATGGCTTGGCGGAGTTTTTGTGGGAAATTTTCCCCTAGCAGGCCCACAGCAAATAGGAAGCCGCCACGTGTCCTTGGAAGTGGCGGAGTGCAGAGGAAAACTTGGAAAAATTTCCAAGTTTTGGGTGACAAAAATCAAAAAAGGAAAATTATGCCCGCGGGCCCGCCGACGAATCAGAACGTGCCACGTGTCAGAGGGGGGAGCGGGGTGAAAATCTACCAAGTGTTGGGCGTTAGGGGAGAAGTTGAATTTTTGGCCCGTAGCCAATGGGGTGTTGCCACGTGTCCCAAAGGAGATGGCGGACGTCGGGGGAGAAGTTGAATTTTTGGCCCGCAGCCAATGGGGTGTTGCCACGTGTCCCAGAGGAGATGGCGAGCGTCGGGGGAGAAGTTGGATTTTTGGCCAAGATTTGGTCAAAAAGTCAAAATGGAAGGTTTTTCCCGCATGGCCCGCGAGCCAATGAAACGTTGCCACGTTTATTCACCATCGGGGGTTAGCGGAGGAAGTGAAGCAAATTTCGCAAGGCAATCGGGTTTCGGAAGCGGAGAAACATGGCGCAGGAACATGTCGGAAAAGTTGATAAACCTGACATCAAAGAACATGTCGAAAGTGTTGAAAAACCCGACGCAAGGCAATCGGGTTTCGGAGGCGAAGAAACATGGTGTAGAAACATGTCGAAAGGGTTGAAAAACCCGACGCAAGTCAATCAGGTTTCGGAGGCGGAGAAACATGGCGCAGAAACATGTCGAAAGGGTTGAAAAACCTAACACAAGGCAAATCGGGTCTCGTCATCGGGGAAGCACGTCGAGAAAACACAGATCGAAAGCATGTCGAGCCAGTTTCCAAACCCGATGCAAATGCACAAGGGAACCCCGAACCAGACAGGCGCAAAATCCCGACACGGAAATGGACAGTTCGCCATCTTTCGAGGTTGGTGACTTTTTTTTACCTACCACCATGGTTTGTTGAAGCGAGGTACAGTTTTGGAGGTGGTTGGGGAAGCTCTGAATTCTTCTTCTCCTCATTTTCTTCCTATTTAATGGCTAGGAGAGGCTCTTATCAAAGGTTGGACATTTTCGTTTTGCACCCTCCCTTCTCTCCTTCTTGCAAGAGAATTTGTGGAGTTTTCAAGCCTCCCATATGGATTGTAATGCCGTTTTTTGCCTCTTGGCCACTGCAATGTACTGTATCGCCCCCCTGAGCAATGTATATATGTCTATGATTGATTCTAAACCCTCTCATGTATTCATTTTCTATTATTTTGATCTCTCATTGCAGTTTGGTTACCTGTGCATGGTGTTGTATTGCATCTATGTGGTCTGTGTTTATTTTTGCAAAGCGAGTGTTCAACATTCCTCGGTGCATCACCTCCTTAGCTTAGGTTTATTTCTATGCATTTCTCTCTCCCTATCTCCTTGGTAGTTAGATTAGGTTTTTGGGTAAACCTCTGCATTTTATTGGTGCATCTGAACAGAGGAATAGGAGTCGGCCTTCATCCGGAGAGCTTTTCCGATTTCGCGAGGTCCCACACTTGGGAAAAGCTCCATGTTGTGCAATCACACTAAGACTTTCAACCCATCGTGTTGCAGAGTCCCAAGGGTGCTGTGATTTTGCACCAACAGTTTTGGCACGCCCGGTGGGACCAAGAGGTCATTCCACCAAAATTTGAAGGAGTTTTCGTGAAATTTGGCTCAAGATATTGCAATCGTTAAAATTTTGGATTTTCTCCTTCCAGGCTGAACTCTGAAATATTTTTTCAAGGGCTTAACTTGCTCGAAACA
>JAHRHJ020000247.1:0-90009 GCA_019776745.2 Taxus chinensis | reverse complement strand
ACCAGGATAACATCATGTTTATTCCTGGACATAGGTGACCCTTGTACAAAGTCCATGCTTATTACTTGCCATTTGTACTGTGGTATGCTATGAGGATATAACAGTCCAGCAGGGTGCATGTGTTCTGCCTTAACCCGCTGACATTCCAGACAATGAGTTACAAAATCAATGACATCCTTTTTCATACCTTTCCAAAAGTATTGATGTTTCAGATCAGCAAGCATTTTTGTGATACTCGGGTGTCCAGAGAAAGGTGAATTATGAAATTCAACTAACAACTTCTTTCTCAAATCATTCAGCATAGGTACGTATACCCTGTTTTCATAACGTAAGATTCCTTCATTATCAAAATGAAAACCTTTATACCTTTCATCATTAGGTTCTGCAGCAAGCGCTGCTTTTACTTGCTGAAAGTATAATATCAGATTCTGAGGCACTTTTTACCTCATCCTTAAACTGAGTTCTTAATGTTATAAGAGCAGAAATGTGCTTCCTACGACTTAGAGCATCTGCTACTCTATTCTCTTTCCCTTTGATGTAGCTAATATCAAAATCATATTGTGATAAAAATTCTAACCACCTTCTCTGTCTGGCATTTAGATTAGGCTGAGTGAAAATATATTTCAGTCCTAAGTGATCAGTTTTCAACTCAAAAGGTTTCCCAAGTAAATAGTGTCTCTAGACTTGAAGCGCATGAACAATGGCAGCAAGCTCCAAATCATGAGGAGCATAATTCAGCTCATGTAACTTAAGTTTTCTACTTTCATATGCTATGACTTGATCATTTTGTAACAAAACACCTCCAAGGCCTTCCCCAGAAGCATCCGTTACAACAGTAAAGCTCCCATTAGGGTCTGGTACAGCTAATATAGGTGCGGAAGTCAACTGGATTTTCAGACTTTTGAAAGCCGCTTCGCACTTATCATTCCAAATAAATTTCTTATCCTTCTTCTGCAATGAAGTTATCGGTGCAGCCACTTTAGAAAAATCCTTAACAAATTTTCTATAGTAACCAGCAAGACCCATGAAGCTTCTTACTTCGTGCACATTCTTTGGTGCAGGCCACTCAGTTATTGCCACTATTTTTGAAGGATCTACAGCAATTCCTTCTTTACTAATGACATGACCCAAATAGTGAACTTCTGAATCAAAGAAAGAACATTTGGATAACTTACCATACAACTTTCTTTTTCTCAAAATTCCCAAAACTATCTTCAAATGCTCATTGTGCTCCTCAACACTTTTAGAATAAATGAGAATATCGTCCAAGAATACAAGTACAAACTTGTCCAAATATTCTTGAAAGATATTATTCATTAAGTTCATAAAAGCTGCGGGTGCATTAGTTAATCCAAAGGGTAGAACCGTGAATTCATAATGTCCGTACCTTGTTCGGAAAGTTGTTTTATGAATATCTTCTTCTCTAATCCTTAACTGATGATAACCAGATCGAAGATCTATCTTAGAATAAACCGCTGCCCCACGCATCTGATCAAATAGATCGTCGATCCTTGGAAGTGGGTATCTGTTCTTGATTGTTGCTTTGTTCAACATCCGATAATCAATACACAGCCTAAGTGTTCCATCCTTCTTTTTCACAAATATTACTGGCGCTCCCCAAGGTGAAACACTTGGTCTAATCAAACCTTTAGACAAAAGTTCTTGCAATTGTGCCTTAAGCTCGACTAACTCTGTAGTAGTCATCCGATAAGGTGCTTTGGAAATAGGTTCCGTTCCTGGTTTGATTTCGATGGTGAAGTCAAATTCCCTCTTGGGTGGTAAACCTGGTAATTCCTCTGGAAAAACATCCCTGAAACTTTGTAGCAGAGGAAATCGTTTCATGGAATCACCATCTTCTTCTGAAAATTCAGATATCTTTACTGCATAAAGGGTACATCCTTTGTTTTTAGCCTTTTTAAGCTGCATAGTTGACAGTTTTCTAACTGAAATTTCCCGTTTCACACCTTGAATCTCTGCTTCTTTCAGCCGATCATCTAAACATTTTATATTCTTTTCATAGCAGTCTACTTTTGCTTTATGTTCAGCTAACCAATTGACACCAATGAAAATGTCGTAAGAGCCCAAAGGTGTAACATAGAGGTCAACTTCCATGGAAAAGTTAGGTAATTCAAGGACTGCCCCAAAAAGACACATACTCACTGTATGAACAGAGTTATTACCATACTGTACAGTCCAAGATTTATCCATTTTTCCAGCTTTTCTCTTAAGTTTAGAAGCAAGTTTATTAGAAATAAAACATTCAGTAGCTCCTGTATCAAAAAGAATAGTGACAGGTATGCCAAATAACTTACCCGGAACTTCTATAGGTGTCACTTGCTTTTCAGCTTGCTTGTCTGCTACTGCAGCATGTATCTTATGCTGCTGATTACGATCATCCTTCTTCAAAGGGCACTGATTTGCGTAGTGGTCTTTGCCACAATTGTAGCAGCCTCCTACAGGTCCCTTTTTAGGCTCAAAATTGCCTCCAGCCTTGTAATTATCACGTTGTCCTCCATAGGGCTTCTGCCCATTGTTATAATTTTTGGCAAAATTATCCCTTACATTTCCAGCAGGCTTATTTGCTACTGCTTTCTTACTATTATCCCCTGGAAACTTACTTTTGTTTCCAAACTTTTTCCATGGTCCCTTTTTGGGTGCAAGAGAGGTTGAAGAAGGGTTTGCAATCTTCTTCCACACTTCCTCTTTATGAGCAGAAATAGCCTTTAATTTCTGTTCTTGTCTTATGGCCTTTTCAACAACTCCTTCCATAGTGGTTGGACTGTGAACATCGACCTCTCCCCCTATCACGGGAATCAATCCCATGATGAATTTCTGTATTCTGAACTTCTCGTCAGTTTGATACTGCGGTACATACTTGAGGAGTTTTGTAAACCGCTCCCAGTATTCAGTTACCGTTAGCTTCCCTTGAGCTAAGTTCTGGAATTCTGTCATTTTTTGATCATAGAAAAGTTGTGGCAGCCAACGTTGCCTAAAATAGCCCTTAAATTGATCCCAAGTAATATTGGTCTCATCAATATTTAGCTCAGCTTTACGGCTATCCCACCACGAAGATGCTTCGTGGGAAAGCTGATAGGCTCCCCAAATAGCTTTGGTTTCCTCTGAGAAGTTTCTTATTGCAAAGTACTTCTCCATTTCGCTGAGCCAGTTCTCAGCTCCATCTCCTAATGTGGTGCCATCATATTTAGGTGGGCTTATCCTTTTTATATCATTAGTGAGTTCTGCTGCCAACCTGGCCTTTTTGTTTTCTGGTTGGACAGGTGCATTTCCAGCATTAATATCAACACCCATATCGGGGTTGTCCTCAGGAGGTTGCTGATTGTTATTACCAGCTTCTTCATCCTCCTCATTTCCCATCACCTGCTGTTCAAGTACAGCTAAACGATCTCTTGTGTCCAACAGGGCAGCAAGGATCTCATCAAGTTTTTGGGTTGTTGCCGCCCCTCCTTCAGGTGGAGCATTATTCGCAACGTTCCCCCTTGTTCTAACCATTTTCTGTTACAAGAAAATTCAGGTTTTTATCAGATTATGGACACAATAGGTCCAAGAGCTGCAACCTTCAGCTCTGATACCAAGATGTAACATCCTCATTTTTATACATTAGAACAAGTAATTTTTTTTTTTGATAAATGCTTCCTGGTTCTAAATACATAATTTAGAACTCACAAATCAAAACAACCATTCTTATAACAGATAACCATATGCAGCTGTAATGACTCGGAGTACCTCCGATCTATTCATTCCATGACTCGGTAATCTACCGATCTATTCATGAGTATTAAGAGTTGGCGTTTTTATTTAACACATCACTCTTGCGGTTCTCTTCCCTATTCTGGGATTCAGAATGCTCTGTCCAAGGAACCTATCTGAATAATTGTTACCATTATTCATCGGCATCTCATCCCTTAGACTAGGTGACTTAGGACAACGCAATCAGCAGCTTGCGATACTTTGGCCAAAGATTTGAAACATACTGCTTATGTCTCGTATTCCTTGACGGCATACTCGTCAATCTGGAATACGTCCTTCACCCCATTCCTATGTTATGTAGAATGTCTTATACTGACTTCTGTCAGACTCTCCTGTCCCAAGTTATTCACTCAGGAACGGATTAATAAGATGACAACGTTATAGGGATGCTTTTGAGGACTAGGGATATGCTGACATACTGGGTCAACCCTAGTTAATCCAGTGTGTCAAGATACCCCGAGTCTCCTAGGGCAGCCTTATAACGTGACCACATTCCTAATCAGTCCCAGAGTAACTTGTTCGAGTTTAAGGTGTAAATCTTAACGATCAATGCAAAGGGTGTCGTCATAAGTCACCTGCATTGTTGTATCTTCGAGAAGATCCTAATCTTCTCGAAGGTACAACCCTGCAGTTGACTTGTGCCATCAACCTTTAAATCCACCTCGAAAAGATCTACTTATTAATAAGTGTTACATACGTTGAGTTAAAATTATACTATAAGACGCTCCCTTAAGGGTAGTCTTTCCCAATCCCTGGGTTCCTCACCTTAGAATTACCTTTCTTAATAAAACCCATTACACAAGAGAAGTTATTAAGACTAGAGGTCCCATCAAGGAATTCATAGAATATACATAATTCTAAATCAACGAAATTGGACAATAACCCTCAATCTTCACATGAGATTGCTAACCAAACCCTTTTTAGGTTTATATCAGTTCTCATAACTGAAATTATATCTTACTTATTAGTATCGAGATATAGTGATTAAGAATCCAATTAAACGTTGTCTTGACTTAGATCAAGACTAGGAAGGAATAATTTATTCAGCTCGTTTAGCTTCCTGCTCAGGTTTATTTTAATCCTAGCTTCCCAAAAGACAGTGATCTAAATTCCAATTTAGCTTTAGATAGAACATAATAGAACTACTAAACAATCATGAGTATTTAGTCACATAATCTTGCAAGCTTACTTAGATAATCACAAAAGTCTCCAAGTTATACAATAATAACAATGCTCTCAAGATCATTCGAACCGAAGAAGATCAAACCATCAAGATACGAATACAAACACATAGGTAACAAATATCTCTTTTCATTCCTTTCAAGCTAATCAAATACATTTTATGCATTCTACATACTTGATAAAATACTCAACAGCAAAAAGAACATCTTTCTTCAAGTAGTACATTTAGAGAATCAAGTTGGATTTCATCATAAAACCAAATTAAACAATCTGAACATTATATCAAATCTGCGTTTCTTTACCACTTACTGCAACCATCTGCAAAAATTGTCAACATGAGTAAGTTCGGTGAACTGAGCATGATAAGCACTAATTCTTAAAACAATTGCAATCCACCAATTGTTTTCATTAAACAACCTGTTTAAATGAAATCAATTCACCAAACATGTAAACATATTTCAGACTATGCTCTTTTAGATAATTCAAACATGACTATAACGTGTAACTCATATTATAGTTACTAAATAGTCCTAGATACTTTTCATATATTTCTCATAAATGTTAGTGACCAAGAAGAACAAATGCATCTAAAACAACTATCCATCTGAATCCCAAGGACAACAAACATCCGACAGGCCATTATATTCAACAAAATGAATATCCTAACAATTCATGAATCCATCAGTATGTTTTAAAACAAATCCAACAATTAAATATAAATTTATCAACATATACTTTACAGCAGAAGAGAAAGAAACCGAGACATTCAGATTTCCCTTCCAATCATGCTCATGACTGTACCATCTCCTCAAGAGTAAAGCATTCACATTATACGCATGCGACTAAGTCAGACGAGACCACAAGAAGAACCACAGTTTCGTCAAAATTTAAATATAAAAATTTCCTGTAGCTTACTAAGCAATACAGTAGCTCTCGCGACAAGCAACAGTAAGTAATCCAAACTTAACAGATTCATTACAATTCCTTTATAACATTCAACAATATGAATATACCCATCGCCATTGTTTGACAGAGCATAGGTTAAGGATTCAACTAGGAAAATCCCCAATAAATTTTTCCTCAAGGTTTCATTTGAAGTCGAGTTACTACAACATATAACAGGGTATCAACAAAATCGAGTTGATAAAGAAACCCCAACCTTTAATTCCTCACACGAACTGAACATAACACAACATGCATAAGAGAATCAATCCATGATCTAAGAAGCAAGGACACAAAATATCCAGAATCGAGCCAACACACAGCATATCATGGAAGTGCCAAATCCAACAAAACTTATATTAAAGGTTTAAATTGAAGTTGAATTCATATGAAAACAATCAAGAATCCTAAAAGTACTCACAGCAAAAACTTCTACAGAAGTTACAACATAAATTACCTTTCAGTGACTCCATCGAAGTCGATATCCATTTAGAATTCATAATAAAACAGTATTCAAGATTCATAACCAAGCTTGACAGAAGTTTAAAATACTAGATACATTTCAAGGACTCTCACTGAATCAATATCGACCGTAATCACAACTGGGCTTACACAGAAGTAGAAACACTGTTACATATCAAGGATTCCAACTGAGTCCATAACAACAAGTATTCACAACTGAGATTATTCAGAAGAGAAAACATAATATACACAATTCAGGATTAAAAAGGAGTCTTACCCATGTAGTATTCTTCAAATAAACTTCTACAAAGTAGAAAGATACAAGATACATATAAATTCAAGAATTCAACCAAAACAATAACATACCCATCAAAGTATTCACAACTGAAACTCCTACAGAAGTAGAAACGTATGGAATTCATACTAACTTCTAACTCCAAGCTTAGACAAAGATATGAATATATATATATAAATCATTTATAAAACAGCAAGATTCCAACAGAGTAATAATAAGTATTCACAACCAGGCTTATTTCAACAAGTAAAACACTAAGGTTTCATAAGTCAAGGACTCCAAAGAGCTGAATAACAACAATATTCACTTTTCTAAGCATTATACAAAACATAGGAAAACATTAAATATTTCAAGAGTTCAAAAGGAGTAACCCAAGTAATTTCTCAATCTAAAATCCTACAGAAGTCAAAAATACTATCTACTCAAGGATTCCAACGGAATTCAATAACATATTGTATTCACGACTGTACTTCTTCAGAAGCCAAGACATAAAACTAGTTTCATTTCAAGAAGTCCAACAACAAAACAATAACATATATTACTCACGACATAACTTAACAGAAGTCAACTTATAATGTACATTCAAGAAATTCCAACAGTATCCTTTTCAACAAGTGAAACAACAAGGTATCGACGCAATGAAGTCTGAATCAATCAAGAAAACAATTCATGGGACTCCCACAAAGCCGAATGCGTATATTAGCCTTGCAAGCATTTCTACAAATCTAACCGAAATGCAAAATCACCAAGATAATTCAACAGTAAGAAACAAGAATGCACACCCATCAAGGGTTCATTTGAAAAATCGAACCAGTAAGAAGATACATAATTCTTACAAAGCTTAGTTAGAAAACCAACTGAACCCATAAAATCATCTGAACAGAGTTGTTCTAATGAAATCATTTGAAAGTAAAGCAAGATTTTTAAAAGTTAGGGCCTATCATGCCTGGTAATGTTGCTTAAAAATCCGAAGAAGACCTCTGAATGAGCTCGAGCCTTCTCCTCTTTTTCCACGTTAGATTCAACAACAATAATTTGTTATTTCCATGCCTTATAAACTTTCCTCGACAGAGAAAAGAGCTAGTTATTCTCATAGTTGCCATGCAACACAAAGTAGACTGGTTCGAAGAACCAGTGATCAAACAGAGAGGAAACCCAGAGCGATATGAAAAACCAAACAAACAACCAGTTTTCCATTTTACATGCCTTCCCAAGAAATTAGCTCGGGAACCGAGTTCATTTAATTGCATTAACTCCAAATTCCCCTGCTCAATCTCCATTGCACCGACCGCCATAATTGGTGATTCATCCTGAAAAACTTAAAACCATCTCTTTGGATCAATGCCACTGATCCTCAGGCTGAGTCATATAGATGGGTACCTCCACCAATTCCTTCCTTCATGCTTATCCTCAGGTGCAAAAATGAAAGAAATAAAAACTCCAATCCCATGGCTCCTGCACCCAGTCAAAGATCCCTTTAAATGCCATGAAGATACATTATATCAAGTTAGACTTCACAGATCAAAGGAACACATCCTTTTACAGAAGAAATCATATATCAACACTTGAATGCTCAGGACCTAGGTTTAGCACTAGGTAACAACAGTTCTAGAATAGAGGATCTCCCTAGCTACAGGTTTAGTTTATAGTTTCTCCACATTTTCAGGTATACCCATTAAAACCTAAAAAGCCTACTAGTATAACCAATAATTTATCTACCTGGTCCCTCACTCAGATCAAGACCTTCCTGTATATTACGATATCGGAGAACCCAATTTGTTCCTGTGACATTTCCAGATCTGACAGTAACTTCAGCACTAGTTACACAACCACATCAGTCACCCCTGACCGACAAGGTCTCTGTGTTTTCCCACATAGCCTAAACAGAGACCTACCCACCTAATTTCATCTCACCCTCATTCACCTGTGATCTACCCGAGACCTCTATCAGACCTGCAGAGACCCAGAACCAATCATTTGACCTTTGGATTCTATTCTAGCTTAGCCTGTTAGATTAGATCTATTTCTTATTGTGTTTTTAAGTGAGATACCTAAATCATTTTAAATAACAATAGGATTTACTTTGTTTACAAATTAAATTGTTTAAAATAGTGGACTGACAGCCATCTAGGAAGTATCACACTTCCCAGATCTAGCATACGCTAGGCAGTTCACTGCCCATATTGTTTAATTCCTTCTGGTGGTCTTGTTTTCATTACAGGTAGTTCCTCCTAGCCAAAAGGAAGCTCTCACGATCAGCTGTGGATTCAGAAGTCATACGCACACAACAACCCATCAACCAACATTTGAACAGGTATTCCTCCTACACCCGTTACCCTATCTGTTTCGTCAACACTTCAAAGAAACAATCTAAGAAAAAGGTGAAACATTTTGGCACGCCCGGTGGGACCCATCCGGGGTTCCTTGCATTTCATTCATTCCTAGGAAAAAATTGTGTGTTTGTTTCCCTTCTGAAAAGTGTACACACTAATTTTCTTCCTTGGTAATCCACCTCTTCTTTCTATTTTCTCTAAAGGAAACTTTTCTTTTGGTGTAATTAAAAAGAACCATTTCTTCATGTTTCCTGCATTGTAGTGAAAGAGCATCCCTCTTCCTCTTCATCTTATTATGTCATCCAATTTCAAATTTTCAATTTGGGTTTAAAAATAAGTGCATTCCATTCTGATTTATTGCATTAGCTCACATTAATTGAGGGCAACCTATACGCTGGAAGTCATGACCAGCTGATGGTTGACAAAGGAATCATAGAAAGGCACTTCTATCCTTTTCTCTTTCTCTGAGTCTTACCAAACCTCACAAAAATTCAAAATACATACATTCTTAAACAACATCCTACCTGGAAGAAGCTGTAGGTGATCACACGATCATGACACAGTGGGCACCCAGCTCGCTGCTCTGTCGAGTCATACTTCAGAGTGAAGCCCACCCCCACCATAACATACCTGAAACCTCACCTTTTAGATCTCCTTATTTGTAGGAAGCCATCCTCACCAAAAACTCTATTTCACAATTCATGTGTCAGTCCCTAAATAGCATAAGCTAAACAAACATAATAGAAAAGGCACTCATAGGATCACATTTTCCTAGTGTTTTTGCTTGGCTTGCATTTTGAGGTGAGAGATCACGTTCATCAATTTTTTTGTTCATCCTTGCATGCTCCTCATCATAGCTGGTGTATTCCGGCTTCACCTGAGTATGCCTGGGCCATATCATCATCATTCTCAGAATTCTGGGTCTGATTCTACATCAGATTTTAATTCACAACCACTTTCTTTCATCACTGTTTCAATTTCACAGTAACCGTCGTCGGTTACCTCTGACCACCATCGGTTATACCCAACCGACATCAGTTCCAGGTCCTTTTGCTAACCTACTCAAAAGGACATTTTACTTCACTTTCTTCCACTTTTCACAGTCTCTGTCACTGTCATTATTCCCATTGACATTTTAAACATCCTCAGATTTTACCTTCTGCCTCACTTTTTACTCACTTTCCATTTTCTACAGTAACCAGCAGTGGTTACCCCTGACCGGCGTCAGTTTTCCCTAACTAGCATCGGTTAGCCTATTTCACATTCCAGCCACCATTTGGTACTTAATCCACTTTTTATCACCAGATTCACCTGTTCCTGTTGTTCTCTGTGTCATTTACAGAGAAGCAGCCCTACCTGATCAGTACTGGTTCACATGGTGCTGACCCAAAGACAAGCAAGCACACTCGTATTTCATGCCAGTTGTCAACCACTCCCACCTAGTCCTTCACCACCTTCTATTTTATCACCAGCCATGGATCCCATCCAGCCTATTACTATCGCTACCAGAGATGAGGAGTTTGCACATGACTCCTTGACCAGAACCCTGCCGCCTTGCAGTTTTACCTTTCCCACTCATCCACTCGAGATGCCTCGGGTCAGTTGATATATGGCATGCCCGTATCTATCCCCCCGACTCTCACACCCACTCCCACATCGGCCCCATCTAGCTCCGTGCTGCCCGCATCCACCTTACCCCCAGTCATTTCACAGTTAGGTCCTATACCCACTATGACTGCCACATCTGTTACCTCTGTGGCACCCATTACATCCACCGTACCCTCGACGACTACCCCAAACACAACCTCATCCCCCCCTAATGTCTCACACATACCTGTAGCTACATTACCACCTCCAGTGTCGTGACCCCTACCCCATTTCAGAACGTGGTTCTTTCCATTCCACAATCATTAGCCCCTATTGCCACTAGGGTTACCACGACCCTTCCACCCCCATATACATACTACCAACAACCTCCTGTTTCATCCATTATTCATTCCAGGTACGTACCCCCTATTTCACTACCTTCTTCTCCACCACCCTACATGGCAGCCCCATACACTGGAGTGCCACCCCTGTTATATGCCCAAAACCAACCTTCTCACGCTACAGGAGGCATCCAATCATCACAACCCACCAATGACCTAATTAAATTGATGTTGGACAAGATGCAGACATTGGAGGCATCAGTTTCTGGCTCCCGCAACACTCTCACCTATGACGAGATTTGCAACGAGCCTATTCACCCATCCATTCCTATCCATTCATACCCTGTGCATTGGGAAATGCCTAAATTCAATCATTTCAATAGCAAAGAAGACCCACAACAACATTTGCGGTCATTCAAACATGGGTGTTATCTGATCACTCATGATGATGCCTTGCTTTTGAGAACCTTTCCCATGTCCCTCACTGGACCTGCATTAGATTGGTATAGTGGGTTACCTAAACACTCTATATTCTCATTCAATCAGGTAGCCCAAGCATTCTTGGAACATTTCTCTATCAATATCATTAAGAAGGTTACCATGACCGATCTATATTCCACACGTCAGTATGAGGATGAATCTATCACAGATTTTGTCACTCGCTGGCACAGCCTGATCAATCAACTTACCTTCCAACTGCCACAAACTGAACTCATCGAGCTCTTCACATGGGCTTGCGCTAGACATATCTCCCCGACCTTGCAGGTCCAAACCTTCCAAACATTCGATGAGGCATTCACTATGGCACGAAAGTTAGAGATTCGGGCCATCGAAGAGAAGAAAATCCAATTACGCAATAAGAATTCGGCATTCAAGTCGAATGATACCTCTTCTTCTTCCAAACCACAAACAAATTATTCAAAAGCTAAGGGCACCACTAACGCAGTGGTACTCAAGGCCGGCCCAGCTCATCCATCAAATCAGGCTACACCCTCATCTAATCTCTCACCTGTCCAGACTTTTCAATTCAGACGAGAGCAGTGAAAATATACCCCAATTGGGGAACCTTACTCTTCTGTCTTAGAAAATCTTATCAAAGCTGGAGCCATCACCCTTCCACCTATAAAACCACACACTGGTTTTGACCCTGCTCGCCCCATGCCCGCATGGTATAAAGAACATGATTTCTGTAACTATCATCGAGTAAAGGGTCATAGTGATGGAAAACTGCATCACTTTCAAAAATATTGTCCAAGAAATGCTCGAGAAAGGTGAGTTAACTGTGGATAATCCCAATGCCACCCCCAACCAAAATCTACAAATCTTAAAAAAACCATTTCCCAACCATGCCCCTTCATCCAATCAAACCGGTGAGACATCAACTCACGATACCCATACCCGTGAGGTTCACGCTATCTTTAATGAGGTACCTGTCACCTCCCAATTACCCCATATTCCTTCCATAGAGGAGATCCTAGCCCGAAATCCTCCTTCCACATTGGAACCAACCTCCCCTGTTCCTTCACCAACAGAGGAACACCTTTCATCTCCTTCATCACCAATGGAGGGGTCTTCCACTAACATTGAGACCATCTCACCCCTGGCTTCTCCACTTAGAGAACCTTTACCTACAGTACCTCCTCCACCCATAGAGGAGCTCCCATTATCTCCTCCACCCACAGAGGAGCACCCATTACCTCCTCCACCCACAGAGGAGCACCCATCTGTTCCTCCACTTATAGAGGAGCTCCCATCATCTCCTCCACCTATCATAGACCCAGTTGAGATACCTTTGCCTCTTGGCGAGCATTCTCCATCAGCTACCCAAAATCCAACAGACCTACTTTCAGCTCTCTTACCCACGGAAGCTGAAGCTAGCCAATTCCCCATCTCTAAGACACATTTTACAGGAATTCCCATTAGGTCCTCACCAACTCCACCCACAGACATGTCATTCTCACATTTGGCTGATCACTTAGATTATGTGGATAGGGCTTTACTATGGGGGTGCCTCTTACTCCCCATCTCAACACAGATGCAGAGATCCCTCGCTGATACCTCCACTATCTACCCAAACACATTTCGACCAATCAAACCAAATACAACCACCTCTGTCACAACCCCTTCCACGATACCTGTTAGCACTCAAACCACACCCTTACCCATAACCCAACCTACATCTAAACCCAAACCCACACCTACAAAATTTCCTCAACTAAACCTATTACCACTTTAGGGGTCACCCCGACCACCAGCCTTACTCATCCACCTATTAAACTAGATTTAGCTACATCCTCCAACATCAATACCACACCTACTCCGACACCCAAACCAAAGAAACAAACTCATCGACCTCATACCCCGACCACACCAATCACACCCACACTTGTCCCATCTATCTTAAGACCTCAGCTGCCCAACATGGTCAAGCAACCTTCACCCATCCATAAACCAATAACACAACAACCCATTCCTTCCTCACAAACCTCTAACCTACCCAGGAATACAACATGACTTACACCCACACCTGCAGTCTCTTTACCACCAATACCTCCAATACCCTTAGCTATTGCTTCACTACCCACTACACTTCATTCATTGTCCCTCACACCCCAAGTACGACCCACGTCATCTACCTTCACAGCACCCCCATTATCCCCATGGGTAACTCACCCTCTTCCTCCATCTACTTTTCCTTCTAGACCTCATACACCCACATCACCTTTACCCAAGAAGGTGCAACCCAAAAACAAAACCCCACTACCCCACAATAAGGTAGTCAAAACAACCACACACCCTCCTACCCATCCATCTACTGTACCCCTACCCAAACAAACACGACCGATACCTAAAACCACACCGGCACCTAAACCCATAGCTCGACCCATTCCTACTCTTCCAAAAATAGTTCCTCGACAATCAACCACACCTACACCCAAACCCACATTCACTTCCCATTGTGATCCACTAGCAGGGTCCTATGCCAAAATTTTAACCAACCTCCTCGAGACTTCTGTTATCACATTACCGCCACTCCGACCTTACGACCCCCTCAAACCCAAGCCAAAAGGGTTTGATGATACTAAAATTTGTGCATACCATCATGTGCCAGGGCATGATGTGGAGAACTGCAAGGCCTTGAAAACCATCCTTATCCAATTGTGTCCACCAGAAACCAACTTTGATGATGACGACCTTCTTGACGAGGATCCTGCTTCACCAACACCCATTCCCACACTGCCCACTCAACAACCACAACCTCCACCCTCACAGCTCCTAGAGCCACCCCAAGATTTGAAATTAACATGGTTCACATCAGAGAACTTGCCACGCCACCACCCAAATGTCATTGCACCCAGCTCACCTCACAAGGGTTTTCTCCTCCAGTAGGTTTTTTCCCTTCATGTCATTTATACCACTCACCCTACACCTTCTCCATTTGCCAACTCCCCTCAAATCAACATGATACACGTCACTACACATGCACAGAAGGGAAAAGAAAAGGCAACTGACCCACCAACCAATCCTATACCCAACATACCATCTGCACCCATACCTAAAATAACTATCCATGGCCCCACATACCCCATTTCTAATGGCATCACACATCGCACCATGCTCAAACAATTACACCAATCTCCCCTCAAAATGTCCTTATATGACCTCATCCAAACCTTAGAATCCCATCGTCAAGCCCTCATGGAGGTTCTTCAATCTATTGAGGTTTTACCCAATGACCCTACACCCGTAGCCTCCATTATCACACCCCATCATGTAGCCTCTTTCACCAAATGACCACCTTCATCCTCACCTCACCTTGTTCACCAAGTGTCCTCCCTTATCTTCTCAGAGGAGGAGATCACGCCACACCAAAATGATGACCCAGACCCAGCCCTCTTCATCTCTGTCCACATTGATGACATACGGGTACGCCATGTGATGATTGATGGAGGCTAGCATTAACATCATTTCATCCCATGTATTTTCTCAAATGCGCATACCTAACAATTACATGCATAAACATAAAGTCATGTTGCATTCATTCAATGATGCTATCACCTCCACGCTAGGCACTGTCATCCTTCACAGTTCGTGTGGGCCCCAACACTATTCCAGAATTGTTTTATGTTTTGGAGGGGGAATTCCAATTTAAATTTTCACTTGGTAGACCCTGGATCCATGTCATGGGTTGCATTCCTTCCACTTTGCATCATTGTGTAAAGTTTGAACATGAAGGACACACTTATACCATTCCAGCTGACCCATCACCTTTCAAAACATGCAACATGCTTTACCGACCCAATGATGTGCTCATACCTGTCAAGCCATCTACCTCCGCAACCAATACCACTTCACCTACACCTCCACCTACCAGTACAGCCACTGCTTTCACCACACATACCTCCTCCATTCCTACCACTGCTATAACCTCCACGGCTGACCCATTAGCTTCCCAATCCATTAACTCCACCTCCGCATCGACCTCTGACACATCATCCATTCCAGCTACCTACATACCAACCACTGATCCCTTGGAAGGTGTTTTTTAATGCCTCACTCTAGGGGAGTACCACCTATATAGTGTCAACACATTCCTTACTCCACACGAGTATGGAAGCCTTCACCAACACCCTCGCTATGATCACCATATAGGAGAATGCCTCCTTTATGGTCCTCCTCATCTTCGTACTAGTCTCACCTATGGGGGACTTGATACTACCACTTACACACCTGAACCACCATCACAAACCCCACCCATTTTCCACTGACTTCCAATCACTTACCAATCACCATTTCACCCACACCTTCCTGCACCACTGTGCATGGAAGGGTTTTGGTTTTGGATTTTACGAGCAAGGCCACCATACCATTATTCCATGTACCACCCACAAACATAATGACCGTAGTGGTATCAGCTTCCCCGAACCTCCTACCAAACAGGCCCGCATTGAACTCATTGAGGACCCTAGCCCTTCTCCACCTTCATCTTCATCACCACCTTCACCCACTCCACCTTCATCACCACCCTCACCGACGGAGTCGATGGATCCTGAATCTATCCCTCCTAACTTTTTTTTTTCATAAACACCATTTCCTTGGGGCCTTTGACTTATCAACGTGAAGGCGAGGCCCCTTCCACTCTTCCATTCCTGTATCCTGAGATGATCGATGATGACACACCTACAATTAACATCATTCAATGTCAGGATGATGAATCCATACTCACCTACCTTGGTGCAGAAGACTCATATATTCATCGGTCGTTACCCTCTGAGACACAAACCATGTTGAATGAATCGACTATCGAGATCAACATTCATACTCAGGATGACTCACACATCCTAAAGATCGGACAATCTTTAGATGCTGGTGAACAGGAAGCCATCATTTCTTTTCTCTGAGATCATAACCACACTTTCACTTGGTCTTACACAGACATGCCTGGTATTGACCCCACCATAGTGGTCCACAATATCATAACCATTCCCGATGCCAAACCTATCAAACAAAAGATGAGGAAAATGCACCCTCGCATTGCTCTTCTCGTCAAAGAAGAACTTCAGTGCCTTCTTTCTATGTCCTTCATCTTACCCATTGATTATCCTCATTGGATTTCTAACATTGTCCCTGTTACTAAAGCAACAGGGGGACTCCACATTTGCATGGACTTCCGTGACCTCAACCTAGCCTACCCGAAAGATGACTTTCCCTTGCCTGGTATTGATCAACTGGTTGACCTCACCACTGGTCATGAGATGCTCTCACTCATGGATGGCTTCTCGGGTTATAACCAAATTTTTCTTGCCCCAGAAGATCAACACAAGACCACATTCATCACCCCTTGGGGAACCTTTTGCTATCGAGTCATGCCTTTTGGCCTTAAAAATGCTGGTGCTACATATCAGCGTGCTATGACTTACATCTTCCATGATATCATGCATCACATATTGGAAGATTACGTGGATGATCTCTTGGCCAAATCTAAACATCGCACGAGCACCTCACCATCCTCCTCAAACCATCTTTGACCACCTCATTAAATATTGCATCCACCTTCAGCCTAAAAAGTGCATCTTCACGGTTCTCTCAGGAAAGCTCCTGGGATTTATTGTTTCCCTCCATGGTATAGAAGTTGACCCTGCTAAAGTCAAGGCCATTCTGGAAATGCCTCCACCCACTAACCTTAAACAACTCCATAGCCTGCAAGGTAAATTGCAGTCCATTCACCATTTCATTTCACAATTATCTGATCGGTGTCAACCATTTCATCATCTGCTTAGGAAGGATGTCTCCTTTAAATGGGATGATGACTGTCACAAAGCTTTTGAGGCCCTAAAAAAATACCTTCTCCAACCACCCGTACTCATTCCACCTAAAGACGATCAACCTTTTTACCTATACATATCAGCTACCGATCATTCCTTGGGAGCCATGCTCGCTCATCACGATGAACAACACAGGGAGCAGGTGGTTTATTACATAAGCCATACTCTTTTGGACTATGAAACCCGATACAACCATCAAGAAAAACTTTTCTTAGCCTTAGTTTTCGTTGCCACCAAACTCCGCCATTACCTACTCAACCACAAAACCTATGTCGTGACCAACACCGATCCCTTACACTTCATGTACGCCAAACCTTATCAAAATCAGCATGCCACATGATGGCTTATGCTTTTAGCTGATCTTGACCTCAAATTCATTCATCAAAATCCATCAAGGGCCAAGCTATCACCGACCAACTGGCTGACGCACCTATTTCTGGGGATCAACCCTCTAATTTTGACTTTCCCGATGAGTCAATTGCTACTCTTTCCCTGGACGAACCCCCTTACCAAATGACACTTTTCTTCGATGGTTCCAAGTGTCAGCATGGGGGGGGGGGCTGGTATTATCCTCATTCCTCTAGATGGAGAACCCATGCCTTTGTCTTTCAAACTAGACTTTGAATGCACCAACAATATTGCCGAGTACGAAGCACTCGTACTAGGTCTCCAAGCCGCATATGCCCTAGATGTCAAATCAATCCACATCTTTGGTGATTCACAATTGGTCATAAACCAAGTCAATGGTATGTACCAATGTCATAACGAGATACTTCAAAAGTATAAACATCATGTAGACATACTTTTGACCACCTTTGATCGTTACACCCTTCAAACCATCCCACGTTCAACCAACAAATTTGTAGATACCATGGCCTGCTTAGCTTCCCAAATACCCGCTTCCCCTGCCGATTCCAAAATATTTGTCACCATACAATGCCTCCATTCACCTTCTTATTTACCTCATGATGTTTACTCAATCAACAACAACACCCCTAACCCAAAAGACCTTTGGTATAAACAATACTTTGACTACCTTTCCCTCTCCATCTTACCTCCTGATCTCACCCGTAACGGACAACGAGCCTTCCTTAAAACGGTCTCTCATTACATCATCCTAGGAGGACTCCTCTATAAGCATGGTTTTGATGGTATTCTCTTACGATGCCTCACAAGTTCTGAAATTCCTTATACCATTAAGGAGGTTCATGATGGCATATGTGGAGGTCACTTTAGTGGCCTTGCTGTTGCTAAGCGTATTCTTCACCTAGGCTATTACTGGCCGACCCTTAACCATGATTGTTGTGACTATGTCAAACATTGTGTGAAATGTCAACAACATTCCAACCTTCATCATACACCCAGTCATGCCTTACAGGTCACTCGTGACCTTTGGCCCTTCTCTCAATGGGGTTTGGATCTTGTTAAAGAAATCAATCCTCATTCTTCCCAACACCATCAATGGATCATAACTGCTACCGAATGCTACACAAAATGGGTGGAAGCCATACCAATCATCTCCACAAAGCTGAGAAAATATGTGAGTTCATTAACCATCACATCATTTGTCACTTTGGTGTTCCTCATCACCTCATCACTGACAATGGAAAACAATTCAAAAACAAAACATTGCAAAAACTTTGCGACGCCTTCGGCATTCAGCTTAGTTTCTCATCACCTTATTACCCACAAACCAATGGCCAAGCCAAATCCACTAACAAAACCCTCAACAAAATTCTCATGAAAGTGGTTGACGATACTGGGAAGGATTGGCATACACACATTCCTTTTTCCCTATGGGCATACCGCACTAGTATTCACACTTCCACTGCGGCCACACCCTTTTCACTGGTCTACGGTACAGAGGTTGTTCTACCTCTCGAAGTCCAGATCCCCTCACTCCACATTTCTCTCCATGACATGCTTACTGATGATGACTTTCATCAGGACCACTTAGCACAACTAGAGTTATTAGATGAACGTCATCTTAACGCTCTGGATCACCTTCAAGTTTACCAACAACGTATCAAACGTGCTTATGAAAAACATGTTCATGAACGAACCTTCCAAGTCGGTGACCTTGTCTTGAAAGAAAATCAACACGTAACCAAAGCAGAAAAAAGTAAACGGGAAAATTCACTCCTAATTAGCTTGGACCATACATCGTAACTC
This sequence comes from Taxus chinensis, assembly GCA_019776745.2. Taxonomy (NCBI): domain Eukaryota; kingdom Viridiplantae; phylum Streptophyta; class Pinopsida; order Cupressales; family Taxaceae; genus Taxus; species Taxus chinensis. Next base: position 70,601 of record JAHRHJ020000247.1, on the reverse strand, counting down.
ATACCTATGGATCAGGTGCCTATCGTTTATCTTCACTTGACGGTAAACCCAAACCTGAGCCCCTTAACGCATTGCATCTTCAACCATTCTATTGTTGACTTGTTTTCCTACCTCACCCTTTGTCTCTTTACAGGCTCATCCCTTGAGCGCTATCCACTCCATACACCTCCCTAATGATTAAACAAGAATCATGTGAGTACCCGTCACTTGTTATCTTCTCTTGAATATGTGTACCACGGCACTGCACATAGCATGATTCTCATGGATACTTTTCATCTACCTTTAGATGAGATCCCATGGTCATTCCACCTTGCCTTTTGAACAAGAGTCCTATCCTCCACCTTGGTCTTGTCCATGATTTCAAAGACCTCACATGGGACCAAACTCCTTGAGTCAAACTTCTAATATAAAGATGAATCCCTCAAAAGGACATCTTCCTCTCGACAAAATTGATACTATAAATAGAATGCTCCCTCGAAGGACAAATATGTGAAGCTTTTACAAAAAAAACAAAAAAAAAAGAGAGAAACCGAAGCTTCCCGCATCGATCAGCTTCACGAAGACCTCAAGGAGTACCATATTATTTATCCCATATAGACTTCCCACATCGATCAGTCTATCAAAACAAAAAAAAAAAAAAAAAAATAAGCTTTTTAGTCATGGACTTGCCCATTGTGACCTAGGACCTCTTGCCCAAAAGCCCTGTCACTCAAAACATATAAAATTAACTACCTTTCACCCACCTTACCATTTCCACTCTCATTTCCTCAATTTCCTCAAGGGACATCTTGGAATTTAGACATTTGGTGATCCTGTGACTACCTTCATCGTAGAACAGTTAATCATGCAATGCCTTTCGGGTCTTATGTTCATCACCCCCTCCAAGGTATGATCTACTCGGTATGATCCTACCCAATCAGGTGGCTTTATTGCCCCCCTCTTATCTTTTAACCATCTTTGTTGACATTTTGATTACCTTATACAGGACTTGGTCCTCGACGCTTACCTTTGGGGTAATCCTCCCCTTTCACCATAATCACCACCTTCACCTACATCATTTTACCTATAATCTACCCACACCTATTAAACCTAAACCCACAACATGCCCAAAAACCTACCAACTCATTTTCATATTCTTCCCTAGCTCATGGGAGAACTACATCGGCCTGAGATCCCTTTTCACCGGGACTATGTAGGCAGCACTCCGAGGGCATGGGGCCCTTGGAGGTTAGCTCGGCCATTCTCTACCCTAAAACAATTCATCAACCATGCCTAGCTCACCATTTACATCACATTTCACTTAGTTCCCCTTTTCTAACAAAATTGGAAATTAAGCCACATACATAACAAGTTGCTTACCATTTTATACATTTATTACACCTACCATCTCTCTATCATCACTATGCATAGATTATACAACATTTCACATATGACCCATAGTATCATTCATTGCCAACATAATGAATCATAACTAAACCTACTTTCAACTCAACCATGCCTATAACCTAACTCAACCATGCCTATAACCTGACTCAAACCATGCCTATAACCTGACTCAATCCATGCCTATAACCTGACTCAATCCATGCCTATAACCTGACTCAACCATGCCTATAACCTGACTCAATCCATGCCTATAACCTGACTCAACCATGCCTATAACATGACTCGATCCATGCTTATAACCTGACCCGATCTATGCCTATAACCTGACTTAATCCATGCCTAAACCAACCTAACTCCATCATGCCTAACTCACCTAATTTCAATCCATTAAAGTAACAAATCCATATCTCATCTAACACAAGCCATAAACCAATATCTCATAAACACATTAACACATCACAAAATACCATGAATCTCATCATATAAATCAATAAATGTGTATCTCAATATACATGCCTATCTCATCATGACCATCATCTCAAAAATCGGCACGCAGGCTGATATATAATACAAAAAATGTCATCGGCACAGGCCGGTCTCATATATACAAAAAGAATGAATGAATCAATACAAAAAATATTTGGCACGCAGGCTAGTATATGCTCACAATATACAAAAAAATCACTCATACATCCTCACTATCTTCGGCACGCAGGCCGGTATGTGATAAAAAATACAACTATCTTCGGCACGCAGGCCGGCATATATATCAAAAAATCACTAGTATACATCAAAAATCAGGTGACCGCATATCAGACATCTCACCGGATGTCCTCCATCTCTGTGTCACCTGCACCCTCAGCCTCCTGTGTCCCTGCTGGCACATCACCTAGCTCTGGTCACCATGCACTGGTGGCCTCTCCCTGATCAGGCCTCAGAGCTCGCTGACCTCCTGTGCTCTCCACACTATGTGTGTGGGATCTCATCCTCTCACTGGATGCCTGTTGTGCCCTGTACTCTCCATAAGAGAGGAAGTCTATCCCAGGCTGCCATGAGCTGGTCCTGATAATATCTCACCTCACCTAGGGCATCCCGTAACCTAGATATAGGCATGGTCTGTGGTGGTCCCATAGGTCTCGCCCCTGTACCTACCCCCTGCACCTGCCCTGTGAACTGGGACCTAGCTCCCTGGGCCTGTGGTGGTGCCCCCTCCATGTGCCTGTGGTGGTGCCCCCTACCCCTGTGCCTGTATCTGGGCCTGTAAGGCCCCAATCTGTGCCTGGGTTGTGGCCAACTGGCCCTGTAAACCTGCCACCTGAGCCAGTAAGGCTGCCACCTGACCATCTCTATCTCCATCTCCTCCATCTCCTCCACCCTCTCCCTCCACCATCTGGGCCTGTAGACTGACCACCTGTACTCGTATCTCTACTACCTCTATCTCTGACCCCTCCAATTGTGTATGTAGTATACCTATCTACTGATCATCATAGCTACCTACCCCTATAGGGCATCTCTCTGCACTGTAATGGTAGCTAAGTCTGGCTGCCCCGGTCTAGGTGGTATGGCTCGTAACTGAGCCACCCACCACTGCCTATACCTATCTGTGCATCCGGCATCATCAATCCACCATCCAATGGCTCCTCCTCCTTTTCTATAGGCACTGTAGGCTGTGGTAGAGGTAGAGGCCTCTCCACGTCATCTCTCTGATACTGTGGGAAGGATGGAGGAATATCCTGTACAAGCCCGAACTGCCGTCAGACCCTGTCTACCGGGATCATCTCATCCTCCCCGGCACGGTGACCCTGTATCCACCTCTCTAGCTGGAGCTCAGCTAGCTCCTCATGCATGTGCCTATATGAGGGGAATCCCACATATGGCCTCCAGATAATGTCCACTCCAGACAACCCCTCCAACAACTACCAAAAATGGGCCACATCATATGTCGGCCTATCCGACCTCCTCTCTCCTCCTACAACCGGCACCCATCTCCTGTATCCCAACCACACACATCTCATGGTGGGAATGCATCTACTCAGGGGCATCCCTATAGGTCAAACACAGACTATGTGCTCGTAGGCCCAGCAGTGTAGTATAAATGTACAACACAGGCTAAACCTGCGCAACCACCCATATGCCCACAACTCTCTGTATAGCTGCACCAAGAATGTTGGTGCCCAGGAAAATGTCTCATGCACCATCATATCATGGAGCACCCCCATCAGTGATCAGGGAAAGCATCCACCCTCTGCATCTGGCAGTGCATAGCAGCACACTGCCTCCATCAATAAAACCACTAGCCTCGTCTCATCCAGACGGGCTAGGTACATCTCGCCATAGCTCAAACTGGCACTATGGAATCTCAGCTCCACCGCCCCCTCACCAAAAACTATCCCGATCAGCTCCTCTGAGGCCTCAGAGGAGATAGAGTACACCTGGGCCCCCAATATGGGTAACCACAAAATCTGGAACACGTCCTCCAGGGTGATAGTCATCTCACCCGTCGGAAGGTGGAACGTGTTGGTCGCGGAGTCCCATCTATCGATGAGCATGACCATCAAACTGGGCTACCAAACAACATGTCGGTAGCACCGAATACCACTCAAGCCCACTACCTCCACGTGTTGCAGCTCCAAAGGGGTCGCTAAGCCACACAATGTCACCAGTAGAGGTGGAACCCTGTCCCGCATGTGTAACTGCGATCTCCCCTGCATCCAATCCAAGCACAACATTAATCTACCTTTACCATGACCATATTCACCAATTATCATTACCCTTCACCCTATTTTTACCCTACCCATCTCAACCACCTAACCTATATCATTTTTTTTGGACCCTTGTGCCTAAAATCCCGACTGGTTCCGGTTCATCCTAACCAACTCCGGTCACCCTTAAACCGGTGTCGGTCACCTATTTGGTGACCGATACGGGTTCATCTTTACCGACCACGGTTACCACTTAACCGGCATCGGTCACCTGTTTGGTGACCGATCCCGGTTCTACCCAACCGACGTCGACCAAGCTTGACCGACGCCGGTCACTGTCGCGGAAAAATCCGTGACTTCCCAAACCCCCCTATTTTAAAAACCCTCCCACCTGTCCCTTTTACCCCACCTACAATGACCTACACTACCCCAAAACCCCTACCCACCCCACCTATACACTTTACTACCCTCCCCCCCTCTTTTTTTTGCCCATTTATTCCCCCCATACCCACATTTAACTTTTTCCCACCCACAAAAAACAAAAAACCCACAAAACCCTACAAATAAACAACTATTACAACCCTCTAATCTATCTAATCACCATAGAGAGTTAGGCACTTACCTCGTTGCATTGCCGCCATCTTGGTGGCACATCTAGCCACTGTGCCGGTGGTCCACCCGATCCCTCTCCAGCCTCTACCATCCCCAAATATATACCCACAACCTCCAACCAATCAACTCTCTCACCCTGATCCCATGGACCCGCTACTCACCAACCCAACCCTCATCAAATCACACTGCCAGCTCACTCTCCCATTTCCTTCAGACACTTTTCTCTCTTTTCTCTCTTTTTTGTCATTTCTTCACTTCACAAATAACAAATGAATAATAAAAACATGGATTTTTTGTTTTTATACAAAACCCGACCTAACCGACGTCGGTTCCCCTTGACCGGCATCGGTCTCGTGCCCTACCTCACCATCATCAGTTTTCCTATACCGACGTCAGGTTATCCATGACCACCATCGGTCACCCTCACCTACACATTGCCCTTACTTTTCCATTTTACCCCACCCTTTACCTTGCTCCTTTACCCCATCCAACCTTTACCCAACCCATTACCTTACCTTTCCTGACCTCATCACTTACTACCTCCATTTTTCCTCCTTTGGGGACTCATTATTTTACCCCTACCTTGGCCTTACCCATGCCGTGACCTAGATATTTGGACCTGGACCATCGCTAGTGACCTTTGACCTCATGTGTTCGCTATACCTTGCGGCACTGTTACCTGTGTTGATTGACCTAATGACCTTACCTAGCCTATTGCCATGACCGTTTATCCTGACCCTACCTTTGGTGTACCGAAACATACCTAAACGTTCCTGCACCTAACCTACATTGTGTTTCCTGACCATATCCTATACCTTGGATATCAGATTCACTTCAACCTTGTTTGGATAAACCTATCGACCTTAGACGATGTAGAGTTTTCCTGCTCTTCAACCCGGTAGCGTGCTGCAGTTTATACGTGTGCGTGCATTTGATTGTTGCTACCTTTGACCCTGACCCATTACCTAGATTTCCCGAGTAGACCTTTCACCCTTTTCCCCTGTACCCACTTGCCTTTTCCTCACATTTACCTTTTATCAAACCACTCACCGCTTCAGCCTACTGCCCTCGTCAGTTCCTGGTTTGAGGGGGATCACCTTCACCCACACATGGGGCAACCACATCTTATTCTTGTTAGCATCGCTTACCAATAAAATCTACAAAAAAAGGGGGAAAAATGTAGACACTAAAATTAGGTCACACTCTCCTTTTGTCCCTCGACATATAAGCACCCTTTATTACATTTACCTAGCCATGACCCCCTTCACCCCACTAATATTAATTTAATTATTTTATTAAATTAATACATTATCCTCACTATATTTATTATTTAAATATCTTAATTAAATAATATCCACACATACAGTTCACTTAGACACCTCACCAAGCCAACTCAACCTAAGACCTATTCTTAGCAAGTTGCCATAACTAACTAAGACTTACCCAAACCCTAAAAATCAATGCCTACATTCCCTCTAACCACATTCCCACATGCTCACAAGAAGCTCCCAGTCTAATCCATGGGATAATGACATGAGATCCAAGGAAATCAGGAGGATCACCCTAGTTTAGTAAACCTAGGAAATCCCGCCTTGACCGACGTCGGTTACCTGTAACCATCGCCGCTCAAGCCAGACCACCATCGGTTACCCCTTTTAACCCCTAAACTACCTTATTCTCAAGGTTGGAAGTTGGAAGTTGGTAGAAAAAAGAGGATGACGAGAAAGAACACATCTCAGAGAGATAACACATCTTCAGAGATCCAATTCCAGTGAAAATTCACATCCAAGGAAGGAGATTGAGCATCTTCTCCTGTATAGCCATCCTAGCCACGATTTGATCTATCCAAGCAAAGAGGAGTGTACATGCAGCCCATGCAGAAGCTTTTCTTCAGTTGGTGATCACTTGCAACCTTCAAACCCATCATCAGCACCTCCATCCCTCACACACAGGCATTCAGGAATGAAATCCAAGTAAGTATAACATCATACTTAGTTTATTTCATTTCATCATCATTTTATCATCCATTGTTTATCTTGCTCCCTATTGACCTTCTCCACATTTTCACCTCCATATACCCATTAAAACCTCACAAAATCCTACTCCAGTCTCCCAATACCTCATTCCGACCAACCAAAGTCCTTTGTGCAATCACAAAGGAGACCAAAACTGTTCTGTGACATTTCCAGATCTCACAGTAACCGGCACCGGTTACACCTAACCACCGTCGGTCACCCCTGACCGACACCGGTCTCTGTGTTTTCCCACACAGCCTAAACAGAGACCTACCCACCTAATTTTATCTCACCCTCATTCACCTGTGATCTACCCGAGACCTTTATCAGACCTGCAGAGACCCAGAACCAATCATTTGACCTTTGGATTCTATTCTAGCTTAGCCTGTTAGATTAGATCTATTTCTTATTGTGTTTTTAAGTGAGATACCTAAATCATTTTAAAATAACAATAGGATTTACTTTGTTTACAACATTAAATTGTTTAAAACAGTGGACTGACAGCCATCTAGGAAGTATCATACTTCCCAGATCTAGCATACGCTAGGCAGTTCACTGCCCATATTGTTTAATTCCTTCTGGTGGTCTTGTTTTCATTACAGGTAGTTCCTCCTAGCCAAAAGGAAGCTCTCACGATCAGCTGTGGATTCAGAAGTCATACGCATACAACAACCCATCAACCAACATTTGAAAAGGTATTACTTCTACGCCCGTTACCCTATCTATTTCGTCAACACTTCAAAGAAACAATCTAAGCATTCCTCCTAAGGGTAATTATACAGATTAACACCACATATCTACTTCTTCTATATCCAATTACTTTTCCTCATCCACTCTCATCACTAGAATCCCTTGATTGCATGAACCTGTATAGGAAACATTATTTATGCATTCCTCCATTTGACATAAACAACATGATCAAACTTTCCATTCCCTATCTCTATGGAGGTCATCCCACATCCATCTACAATGTTATCAAGATCACAAGTGGTCACCCTTCAGAGTATACCCATATGCATCAACCTCCTCTTAGGAGTGCCTTTCACTACATACTCCCTAATTAACCCATGTGAATCATCTCAACAACACTACACTTAGGATATCATATTTACCCCATGTAAAATCAATCCAAGATCCACATATCTCAAGAACCATCAAATGCAATCTTATCCATCCAATCACATCCCTATCTGTCAACAACATCCTAGCTCTTAGCCAATCCAATCACAAGCCTTTAAAAACTTTCAACACTTATCAACCACTTCCACATGACACCTATTCATCCTCAATCATATCAATCTAATCCTTTCAGGCCTTACCCATCTAATTATTATATCCAAAAATATTTTCCATCGGTTAGGTCTCATCCTCAAACATATATTTTACCCTATTTGATTCATTTACTAAGTAGAATGGGTAGTCTTGAAGCTAAATTTACTTGGGGTCTAAAACCATGGTTGTTCATACAAACAAATTTGCAATGAGCCCATCAACCCATCAGTTTTTTTCAATCCATATCCGACTTCACTTGGAACTCCCCAAATTTTCCAAGTTTAACAGTAATATTTATCGTAGGACACACAATAACACCTATATTGTACATTTATAAATGCATGTTATCTCATTTCTCATGACCAATATCTCATAGGATCCATACCTTCCCCATGTTGTTTGGTGCGGCAGTCCACCTTTGACTAGTACAATGAAATTACTCAACATTATCTATTATTTTTCACCCAACTCATGTAACTATTCTTAGAGAAATTCTCTATCAACATTGTGTGTAAGATCACCATTACCAATCTCTACGTCATTAAATTGTTGGAACTATGGAATGTATAATATTGGAGTCCAATTGCCGATACTAATTTGGTGGTGACATTTCACTGAACTCCATTCCCTGGGACTTAGTTGAGAAGGCTGGGGTAACATCAAACTCATGGTGCATGGTCCACGTGCTTTGGAGTACATTGTGATTTTCCTTTGGATGATCACAATGCCAAATTTGGCTTCCATCTTTAGATTAAAAATTCCCTCCAAACCTTCTAAGGTGCATTCACCATGTTTGACTCAGTAAACCACATGAACTTTGTAGTGTTCTTTTTAAATGGTTTACTCTAGTAACTATTATTTAATAATTGGTCCAGGTGGCGATGTTGTAGATCACTACAATCTATACTTTCTATTTTATCTAAGATAGACATTCCAGCTAAGCCATGTTTGTTCAAATCTTCATCCAGATTCCACTTCTCACATAGAAACAATGAGCATTTGTAAGTCATGGATTTCCCCTCAATGTCATAGTTTCCCTATAGTTCTATTATTTAGACAAGACTGATCAATATGTATCTTAGTTTGGATACTATCGCTAAAATGGCACTTATTAACAAATTCTCGACTTTAAACGTTGGTGGCCCCGTCATGGGACCATTATCCTATAGAGATCATTAATCGACCTAAATTTTATTTTTTTCAAAAGTGTTACGTCCTTTTCCGATATCATTGTACAGGGCTCAATCAGATCATTGATCCAAATAATAGAATTGGTTCAAGTTTACCAAATACAATATACATAATAACCCCTAGATGTATTCAAACTAATGCATTCCCCAATATCCAGCAAATTATTCCTATAATAGGAAACTACTCTTCAAAAATCTCAGACAAAATTACTTCCCATACAATCTACACTCTTTTGATGACAATTATGATAATTATGGAGCATAACAAACCTAATGATTCCTATCATTCCCTTTATCTCTAGTGTGACATATAAATAATATCCCATATAATAGATCAACATATCATGCAAGTCATTTTCTCTATAGCTTGCAGATGGTCTCAATCCATCAAACATTGACTGTGGGAACTAGCCATCCTACATACTGACTTCAACATATCTACTCACTCTAATTCAGGACCTATCAAGTAGAGTATTAGCACATCAATCACATAAGCTCTGGTATTCAATAATCCCCACTCTACTATAGTATTAATGTCCACTCACAAATCTCCACATGCATTATCATGAATATGGAAAATTTCAAACACTATACTTTACACATGAATAGGGATGCTTCATCTAAAGTGCTTAAGTCATCACACACATTGAGTAAAATATGTCACTAAAGTAGTTTTGTATGCCTCTCGAGGCCTAGTCGGAGAACTCGAGGGCATCGATCTGTCCCAAGTCCGAAAGTGCATTCTATTACCTCCGATCTTCCGAATAGACATGCTACTGAACTTAACAGAATGTAATCCATGTTCGGTCAAGATTCGGAGATTTTCACATTATTTCCCATTAGTGTCCCTAAACATGTTGAAGCAAGTTGTTTCAATTTCGGATGGATTTGACAACCGAACCGCGTACTTCGCACCAAGTCTTGTTTCCAAAAATGTCCCAGAGATGTGAAAGTGCGAGATATGTTCCATTCTTGCCTGAACCAGCCGAGCCATGTCAGGCTCCGGAAACTATTTTGTCTCAAATGACACAAGTTCAATCAAAACTATCATTGATTCCATATCCTACAATGCACGACTTCGCCAAACTAGAATCTACATGCATGTGAAGATTTCATGATCCCATATAGTCCCAAAGCTATAGAAATATGGGCAGACTGTAAAAAAATAACATTGTCGGTTAGAGGAGCCATCAAATATGACCGCGATCCTTCGCGCAAGTTTAATCCCAAATGTCCCAAGTTCCAGAATTGCTGAATTGTGTCATCCCATGGATCGGCCAAAACCTCCCGAGTAAATGTGGACCTCAGAGCTCTTGGAGCCACCAAGATTGATATCATCTTGTGAAAGGAAATAATGATCTAATTTCGGCGGAAACATTTGAAATATGCGTCTTTAGTATGAATGAATCGTCAACACATAATGTCCCAGAATGTCAACAGAACTCTATGTGCATGGTTTTTATTGTCACAATGTTTTACCCGAAAGCGGCTCGAAAACATGTGTTTCATACATTCGTTATATTGAACACATGATCTAATGGAGGTGAATCCTAATGCAATTGATAAAGTTTGATAATTTTGATCAAAGATATATGCTTTTCAAAATTCTTAATCTTAAGGTTGACAAGAGATAAAAGATGTTACCAGCAAATCAAGAAGTGGATCAAAAATTTTGGTCAAGAGAGCTCGGTAGAAGGACGTATGGATACTCAAGACGAAGTGGATACCAAGAGTATTCAAAATATTCTATGGATTTTTTGTAGATCCTCAATATGAAAAGTTAAAAAATAAAATTCCCTCGTGGCACTAGGAAATAGCTGATTTCGTCATTACAAGAACTAAACATCCATCACAGGCAGCAGTTTCCGAAGACGGTCGGTCCCTCTCAGTAGACTGTCCACCTGTCTCCTTCTTCCTTCCTTTTCTCTTCTTTCCTATTCCTTTCATATTCCTTGTAATTAGTTAAGGTATTGCAATTGGCGGTCCTTGACTATCCATTAGTTAAAAGAAACGGTTACGAAGAGTAACCGAATTGTAAGCTATATAATGGCCTTTCTTTGCGCCATTTTGAAAGGAGGAAGAACTTGGCATATTTGCTGGAAAGTGTAAATAGATCAGAGAAGAAATCAATACAAAAGGGCTTTCCTTTCATTTTCTATCTGATCTCTGTTATCTCTGTGTTTTCCTTTAATATTGTGAAGATCATTTTGTTTCTAACTTCGTTAGTCTCGCTGATTGCATATTGTTCAAATATTGCGAAGTACAGTGATCTTGTACAACCAAGAAGGAACTTTGTGTCCTTGATTAATGAATCTGAAGAAGGTTATTTATAGAACTTTGTGTCTTTAAATTTAATCATCATTCAGCCAATGTACAAATGATCTTGTTTTAAATTCCTTTGACAACTTCGCATACATAAAGAATTATTCTGCTATCTATAATTCTAAATGTTGCTATTCTGCTCATCTTCGTATTCCCTCTTTCCTCAGTCCTTTTGTAACTGATGATCCTTGTGGAAAACACTTTCGTAATATCCAAGTTCGACCATAAAATGACATGTTCTGTACATTTGTAAATAAGTTCATTTCTGAATAAGGGAACCTCTCCCATTAAAGAGGAGGGACTTCTTGTCCCCTGACTGTTGCTCTTCTTAAAAGTCCTATTTGATGACCAACAGTTTTTGGCGACTCCACTGGGGAAAATCACATTCCAGTTCAGTAATTTTTGATCATCCCATTTGATCTGGCAACTCCGCATTTTCACTCGAGGGAGAAGGACCCTTGGTATTGAAGATTCTCAGTTTCAGCTTTTGGAGCAACAGGGTTTTCCTTTCCCTTCAAATAGAAGAACTCGTTCGACGAGCACTCCGCCTGTTCAAGATAGAAGTCCTACGGGTGGTATTCCTTCAGAGCCTGCTAGTCCCAATCTATGAGCTTTGATCCTTGCTGGTGTTAAAGTTCCCCTCCAAGCCGTTTTTCCAAGAATGACGGCACAATTGCCATGGGGTCAACGTGTCGGGCCCCTGGCTCTTGCACAGCCTTTGCATGAGTTACCTAGAGGTAACCGAAAGAACTTCCCAAAATTTAAAGGAGATGGCAAAGTACACCTTGATGAACATATTGCAGCCTTCATAGTTGCATGTGGAGTTTTGGGGGTTGAGCATGAAGACGTCTCAGTAAGACTGTTCGTTGAGACGTTACAGGATAATGCTGCTGACTAGTTCTATCACCTTCCGGCTGGTGCCATCACCGACTGGACTACCATGAGAACTTAGTTCGAAAGTTGTTTCAAGCCGGCAGAAGATGTGCATGCCCTGCTTGCCTAGATTTCTCAGATAAAGAAAGATCCATCAGAACCCATGAGAGAATTTGTGGCTCGGTTCAACAGATTGATCAACAAGATTCCTGTAAATACTCGACCGGTTGATCAAATTCAAAAATGTTTCTTTTGAATGCCCAAACGCCTAAAGTCAGTTATGCCCTAAGAAGGGCTAATCTTGGAATGCTAATTCTGGATCAAGAACTGGCTGTTAGTGTCGAGGATGACCTGATCATGTCAGGGAAGTTGAGAAGAGATCCTCCTAAATCTAAATCTGCTGCTTCTTCCTCTTCCACCTCTGGACCCAATACTGATCCATTAGTCCAGAAACTTGCAAATGATCTAGTGGCTATAAAGAAACAATTAGCCCAGCATGCACCATATGATAGACGTTCCGAGAAGAAATTTTCAACCCAGAAACCGTTTACCTGCTCCCCACATAAGACTGGCACTTGAAGGACCTCCTGTCAAAGTTCAGGTGAATGCAACTTGTGAGGTTGAAGAGCCAGAAGATGATAATGAAGCTTGTGAGGAGTTCTTGGAGGAATTCGATGATGAGGCAGAAGAACTCGAAGGATCTCGAGTCAATTTCTTTACCACTGAAGGCATTGATGATGGAGATAACTATGATGAAGTGGTAGCAGATATGAACAGTGAATCATTTTCTGTCATGACTCGAGAACAGACGAGGCAGAAGGACAAAGTAACACAGCCCACGAAGAAATCTAAGGAGCAACCAGTAACTATTCCTGTAATTGCCAGAAGAGGATCTCCTCTTCCTACCTCATCTGCACCAAAGGTAAGTACTGTCAATCCTGCTCCCAAAGTTGCTTCTTCTTCTTCTTTTTCTCTCAGAATTGATAAGCCTAGAATTCCAAATGATGATGGCCCATCCACCTCTGGATCCTTTGATATTGTTGATCATCTTAAAAGGACTAAGGTTCAAATTTCAGAAGCTGAATACTACCAAACCCATCCCAAGGATTTTGCCAAGATGGTCCAATTTGTAAATTCCCATTCCAAGACCACCTCTAAAGGCCTTTTGCCCACACCTCCTTCTGCACCACAACCTAGTCTGGTAGCAGCTGTCACCTCGCCTGGAGACAAAATCAAGCCTTTTTATGTAACACTTCTTATAGCTGGCCATAGGCTCAGTAACTGTGTCATAGATTCCGGAGCCTCAGATAACGTAATGCCTGCTAAAGTAGCCCATGCTTTAGGCTTGACCCTTACTCACACTTATGGATCTTGCTACTCCATGGAAAGTAAGGAAGTACCTTTCGTTGGAAGGATTAAAGATGCACAAGTGGCTTTTGCTGCTTTACCTGAGAAGAAGGTCTTGGCTACCATCCTAGTAGCAGACATTCCTCCTTCCTATGGAATGTTGCTAAGTAGGAACTTCTGTAAAGATGTGGGTGGAGAGATTCAAATGGATTGGTCACACGCACTCATACCTGTCAATGGACACATGAAGAAGTTACTCCCTGAGAAACAGTCTGAGTATATTGTGCAGAAAACAGATGATCCTAAGGCACAAATACTCTATGAAGACATGGGTCATGGTAATTACATGATTCTGTCCCCTGATGAAATCCAACCCTCCAAAGTATCACCAAAAGATCCTAACGGCGTTTGGACTTTAGAATTTGATGGAAGTTGTTCCTCGGCTGGTTCTGGAGCTGGTGTCCTGCTAATATCACCTGAAGGCTGCCTACACCCTTTTTCATTCAAGTTGCAGTTCAAGAACACTAACAATACAACAGAGTATGAGGCTCTCCTTCTTGGACTGCAAGTAGCCAAAGAATGAGGTGTAAAAAATCTTCTGGCTCGTGGTGATGCAGAGCTGATTGTGAAGCAATTCAGAAGCCTTTTTCAGGATAAGTTCACTATTGAAATGGTCCATCGGCCTAGTGTCCCTGACAATACCAATAACTGGCAAGTTTTCAATGATGACCAGCATCTTCTTTCCTTCCTAGAACTCAAAGGTAACTTCGAACAACTATATTTTGAGGGAAGTGACAACCTGCCTCGTGAGAGTGTGTCTTCTGACCAAGCTGTCACCCAAGGAGAAGAAATTGATCAGGAAGGGTGCATTAAGCTCAAAGGAAACAAGATTCCCAAAGGTTTGGTGAGTTTGGAGGAGTTGTTTGATAAACATGACAGATACGTGAGATCTAAAGCTTCTACTGGACCTCAGCAATCAGCTGAGTATGATAAAATTGATATTGGGAGTTCTGATGACCTGAAACTGGTGAATATTGGGAAATGTTGCACGTCAGATGAGAGGAGGAGAGAAATTGATCTTCTAAGGAAGTATAAGGATGTTCTTGCATATTCTTATGAAGATCTAAAAGCCTTCAAGCCAAAAGAAATGCAACACTCTATCCCTCTCAAACCATGAATCAAGCCTTTCAAGCAGAAACAAAGGCAGTATAATCCAAAAATAGCCGACACCATCTTTCAGGAGATCCAGAAATTGTTGAAGGCTAAAATCATTTTTCCCATTCACCATTCAACATGGATTGCAAACATTGTGCCTGTTAGGAAGAAGAATGGTGAGATCCGCATTTGTGTTGATTTCAGGAACCTGAATCAGGCTTCTCTGAAAGATAACTACCCTCTGCCTATGATGGATCAAATATTGCAAGTAGTAACAGGTTCTAAAATGTTATCTATGCTTGATGGGTTCTCGGGATACAATCAGGTAGAGGTTGATACTGTAGATCAACACAAGACAGCCTTCACCACTCCTTGGGGTACCTTTGCCTACAAGAGAATGCCTTTTGGGCTGATTAATGCTGGTGCCACTTTCCAGAGAGCTATGGATCTGGCTTTTGGAAGCTTGAAAGGGAAATGTATAGTCATATACCTTGATGACCTGACAATGTTCTCAAAGACAAGAGCGGATCACTTTGACCACCTGGAAACAGTCCTGCAGAGATGCCGAGAGCATGGGATTTCTTTAAATCCTAAAAAATCTGTCTTCTGTGTTACAGAAGGGAAGCTATTAGGGCACATTGTCTCCAAGGATGGCATCAAGATTGATCCTGAACGAGTTCAAGCCATCCAGCAAATTCCTCTCCCAACCAGTAAAAAAGGCGTGCATTCCTTTTTCGGTAAGATCAATTTCTTAAGAAGATTCATCCCTAATTTTGCTGAATTAACTTTGAACATCTCTCAGATGATGAAAGGGAAGCAAGCGTTTGGTTGGTCTTCTGAAGGAAAGGAATCCTTTGAGGGTATCAAGAAAGCCATTGCTAAAACTCTAGTTTTGGCCTGTCCTGACTTCAGCAAAGATTTCATCATCTATTGCTATGCTACAGATAACACCCTGGCTGCCGTCTTAACCCAAGAAGACTCTGATGGACATGAGATACCAATTGCCTTCATGAGCTATATCCTAAAGAATCATGAGCTGAAATACACCATGATGGAGAAGCATGCTTTTGCAGTAGTCAAAGCTGTCAAGTAGTTCTGTTTCTATATCCTCAACTCTCACTCTATGGTGCTGGTTCCAGATACGACTGTTAAGTCAATTCTTACACAGCAAGAATTTGGGTCTAAGAGAGGAAACTGGGTGGCTAAAGTCCAGGAGTATGATATTGATATCAAACCGACCAAGCTGGTTCGTGGCAAAGGTCTTTGTGAGCTCATCGCTGAAGGAGCCAAACATGAGTTGCTGGAGGAGAAAGCTGACATTCCTACTGTTCTATTCCTTAGTTCAGTTGATGAATGGTATTCTGACATTTCCCATTTTCTCACCTATGGGGAATGCCCCTCTCATTTAACTACCAAGGAAAATAGGACTGTTAAATTGAGATCAGCGCAATATGTACTGTGGGAAAATGCCTTGTTCAAACGTGGTTTAGATGGGAGATTTCTAAAGTGTGTGGACAAGGAGCAGCAGAGAAAGTTGCTCTCAGCTTTCCATGATCAGGCATGTGGAGGGCACTATTCATCAATAGTCACAGCTCACAAGATACTCCGGGGAGGATATTACTGGCCTTCCTTGTTCAGAGATGCATCCAAGTGGGTGGATAAATGCGAGTCCTGTCAAAACTTTGTGGGAAGACCCAAACTGGCCGCTTTGCCTCTCAAGCCAATTGTGATTGAGGAACCATTTCAACAGTGGGGTCTAGACTTCATTGGTACACTGAATCCTGCTTCTGGTGCTGGCCACATGGATGTGCTAACTGCCACTGACTACTTCACCAAATGGGTGGAAGCTATTCCGGTCAAGAGCACTACTTCTGAAGTTGTATGCAATTTCCTCAAAGAGAACATCTTGGTAAGGTATGGTGTACCTAACAAGATTGTAACAGACAATGCTTCGAACTTCTCCTCAACTGAGATAATGGATTTCTGCTACGGGTATGGCATCTCTCTGGCTCATTCTTCAGATTATTATCCCCAGGGGAATGGACAAGCAGAATCCACCAACAAAAATCTGGTGACTATCATAAGGAAGTTGGTCAATGAGTCTCAGCGAAACTGGCATAAGAAGCTTTATGATGCTCTTTGGGCAGACAGGATCACACCTAAAAGAGCCATTGGAATGTCCCCCTTTCAAGTAGTGTATGGAGTAGAGGCCCAATTGCCAGTGACAGTGGAACTGCCAGCCTTGCACCTGATGAAGGCCATTGAAGACACTAGTTTCAGTGATGCTCTGGACAAAAGAATCATGTACCTGCACAAACTGAACGAGGATAGATTGGAGATTGCTGACAGAATATCTGCTCACCAGCAGAAGGTGAAGGTTCTGTTCAATAAGAAAGCTAGGTCCAGAGAGTTCCAAGTTGGTGATACCGTGCTGCTATGGGACAAAAGACATGAACCTCGTGGCAGCCATGGAAAATTTGATTCTCTGTGGCTTGGACCTTTCAAGATAAGACACTTTGCTGGTAAGGACTCTTTCTATCTTGATTACATGGATGGTTCTCCCCTCCCACTTCCTTATAGTGGGCAGTATTTGAAGTTGTTCAAGTCCTAGGTGTCTAGGGAGTCCCTTTGTAAATTATGTACAGTGTTTTTGCTTTTTCTGCTTTTGGTGTGTTTCCCTTCTGTTGTGTGTGTTGCCCTCTGTATTGGTTTGTTTTTGACTCCTTTGCCCAATGGATAAGGCACTGGTCTGCTTCACCGAGTTCTCTAAGTTCTTGCCTTGTCTCATTCTATGAATTTACACCAAGTCATCCCCAGAAGGAGCCAGCTGTTGTCCACTCAAAATTTCCCGCTCTGATAAGAGTAAAATTTTCAAAATTTTGAGTTGAAGAGTTCTTCTCTGAAGTGCCTAAGTCGTGAAGTTGAAAAAATTTGTGTTTTGGGTCTTTTTGTGTGATTTTCGGGCCTGTCGGAACTTTTTGTCCCATCTGTCCCAAGTACGAAAGTGCATTCTGTTCCCCGATCGGCCGAAGTCCCCGAAGCTGTCTCATTTTCGGGCCCGTCGGAAGGTTTTGTCCCAAGTGTCCCTAAACGTTTTGTGCGAACTGTTCCAATTTCGGCCGAATCATCCTTCCCGCGTACTTCGCACTTTCCTGTCCTAAATGACCCAAAGTTAAAAGTGCGAGCTTTCCCATTTTCGGCCGATTTGCCCGAACCGCGTCCTTCGCGCGTTTTCGCCCCAAATGTCCCATTCTCAAAAATGCGCTCTGTTTCATTTTCGGCCGAGCCGGTCAAGTCGCGTACTTCGGAACTTTTTGTCCCGAATGTCCCAAGTCCAAATGGGCCCGCTGTTCCAATTTCGGCCGAAACACCCGAATCGCGTACTTCGCACATTTTCGTCCCATTTGTCCCAAATGCATTTGTGCGTCCTCTCCCTGTTTCGCCCAAACCGGCCGAACCGCGTGTTTCGCGCATTCGCGTCTCACCTGTCCCAAGCGTACCAAGTGTCATTCACACTTAGCTTCTCCCGCTCATTCCGAATATGATGCTTTTTCAAATTAGTGGTTGTGTATTCAATGCGCATTAAATTCATTCCGCTCCTCAAACGGCTATATAACGAGCATTCCCCTTTGCATTTTTCGCATTGCTTCCATGCTATCTTTTGCTCGAACCCTTGCAATTTGAAAACCTACGCAATATCCCTTCCCTTTGCAAATTCCTTCCAGAGTCTGGGTCGCAGCTCCGAATCTATCAATATGAAGATCAATTTTCAGGGACAGGAGCAAATTTATCCACTTGAGTCTGCCGTTAGCAATATCGGAGACAGTGAGGCTCGTCATCTCGACTTCGGATTTTTGGTCAAGAATGACAGATGCAAACCCTACGCCAATGGCACAGATGATTAATGATAGCGGTTTAGCTTTCGCCGGAGGATTCCCTATCTCAGTGCAGTGTGCTGATACTGTACTTTCATGCGGAGCTCACTTCGACCCCGCTACGAGCGAATTGACAAATGTACACGGGGAGCTCATTGCCAAGCTGGACGCTGCCGCCATTGGAGCTGCTCTGAGGATTCCGGAGATGGACAATGCTATAGTCGTCTCTCGGGATCAAGCACAGGCCATGTTCGACCAAGACAGTGATAAATATAAAGCTCGAGTGGCGAAGTCTTGGTTGAAGAACCCTAAGAAAGGTCCTTCTCGTCTGACCAAAACCCTCTTCCGGGAAGATTTCAATGAAGAACTGTCAGACTTCATAATACTGCTGGCTCGGGTTATGGGTTTGCCCTCCACCAATGAATTTCATTTCTGGATGTGCCCGCTCATCAGCATGGTGTGCGAGGGAACACAAAATATCAACTGGGCAGAGATCATCAGTATGAATTTGGCTGAGCAGCTATCTAACGTTCAGCAGTCAAAGAAGTTCTTCATGACTTCGTATCTGATGTATACCCTAGCGGCATCGAGGCAGTGGTTTGGCTTCTCCTACATAGATACACACAAAGATGATCCAGTGTATGCCTACTTCCCGCAGTTCACCCTAGAGACCAGCAATCGGAATTTCAGAAGGGTCAATGATGCTTTCACCATGTACGTGGTCAGATTGCTCGAAGGTGACACTGCTAGAAGGTTTTCAGATGAAGCCATGAACTTGATATCGCAGTATGGAGCCTATTTCATTCAATTCAGGAAATTCTCCTATATCAGGCTGGCTGGCTATGAGAGCACCCCTCTGCGGCTCCCCATGTTCTGCAACGACAAAATGGCCCTGATAGAAGTATGCAGGCAACTAGACAAGTTGCACAGAACTTGCAGAGACAAGAAGATTTCTGGCTTGCACTTTCCCATCTCTCTGGGAAACTACACATGCAAAACAGCTCTGGATGCTCAGAACATAGAAAGAGCCCTGGTCCCTATCACTGTTCATTTCTTCAAGCCTAGAACCTGCTTTGACTTGAAGAAGTTCATTGAACAGAACCTCAAGATAGTCTATCATCATAGGGCAGATACAGAAGACTACTGGGCTGACTGTGCAGATGATTTTGAAGCCAGAAGAAGGCATTGTGGCAGGTTCTCCCTGCAATTGATCCAAGAACTCAGTCTGTACCAAGTTCCTGAAGGTCTCCAGGATGACAATTCTGAACTATACTCGTATGAGTATGAAAATGTGATTAAGCACACTCCTCTGGAGGACCTGGATTGGAACAGGAAAGAGAGAGATGATCTGGCTGAGATTCTTGCTCCAGTCTTGATCAGAACTAGGGTCTGGTTCAGTAAGAAGATCCGAGAATTCAAGAGGCACTCAGGAGAATCCAGCTCCAAAGATGATTCGACACCCATAAGGGAGGCATCAGTTCCAGAGTCTGGAACACCAGTGAAAACCCCTTCTGCCTCAACAGCTCGGGGACCTGTAGAATCTACTCCTTCTCCATCTACCCAGGTATACAAGAAGAAACTCAAAGAGGTAAAGAAGGAGCCTGCAGAGAATGACCCTCCAAGAAAACAGGCAGAGTTGCCTATAGGGCCAGAGAACATCATCGTTCTCAGTGAAAGTGAAGAAAGTGAGATGCCAACTCCTGCAAGTGTTCCTGAAAATCCAGCAGATAAGGAGGTCCAGAGCACTGAACTTCCAGGTACTACTGATTCTTCTACCGCCATTACCTCCAGTGTTCTACCCACATCTCAGCTTGAGTCAACAGCTGCACAGACCTTGAGTGTCATGAGCTCCCTGTCTCTTGGTCCCCTTGCTTCTCCTGCAGATTCTTCTTCCTCTTTTGCTTGGGTGCAACCTCTGGTTGACAAAAGGAAGAGGAAATCCTCCTCTCAAAGCTTGGGACCAAATTTTGATGCTGTAGCAGCCTTGTTGGGCACCACTCCTTCTCGTGCCAAGAAAGCCAGAACTACTTCCAGGATTGTGTCAGATGCTCAAGGTCAGCAATTCCTGGAGATTGCTAAGCCCACAGTAGACAAATCAGAATCAGACTTGCTGACATCTGACTTGGAGCTTTCAAGGATCCCTATGGGAGAGTCTACTCCTGAAGGTGAGATTCATAACCTCCAGGAAACAGTCACAAGGGTCATTGGAAGGGTAGAGAAAGGGCAGCAGACTATTGAGCAGCTAGAAGAACAAGCCCAAGTTCTCACGAGTTTTATCAAGTCACTTTTGTCTAAGGACAAAGTTTTGGACCCTACCCCCTTGACTGCTCTACCGCCTCCTGTAATTCTAAGCCAAGATGAAGTGCAAAGTATTAAAGATATGCACAAGTATTCTGTCTATGGCAGAGCTATCGAAGCCATGGTAGATGACATGCTTGTTGCCGGACTAAACTTCATCGATGAAGCTTTTAAGCTACATGGAAAGGTAGATAATTTGCAACAGAAGCTGTCCTCTACTATTGGGGTAATGGATAAAGAGCTTAAGCTCTGGAGTAGTTGCATTGTAGACCTTCGCCTCATGGGCCAGACAGATGAGAACATCTTACTGGCGAACAAGATTTTCGATGATGCTAAGGACAATCTGTCAAAATCTTGGGTCTACAGCGTGGAGTGGAAAATCAAAGTCCTGGAGGAAGCTGTAGGAGAAATGAAGAATAGCTGGCAGAAGGGAGAAGCTTTCAAGACACTGGCAGCTGCTGCTTTCAAAGATATGCATTGTCATCTTCAGGATGAAAACTCTGGCGTTCCCTTGTCCTTGCAAGAAATCAAAGCTCAGTTCAGAGCTTTTGTCAAAGATAATCTTTTCAAGGAAGACTCCATCTCTAAGGACAAGATAAAGGAAATTTGTTCTCTTCAGTCTGCCATTGAAGAAGCAAACAAAGACTATCATACTCACGTCGAGTTTGATAAAGAGATGGAGAAATGTCTGGGATTTTGGACTCAGTCTGCAACCAACACGTCAGTCCCTCGTGGCAGAGATATAGCTGAGTCATTGAAGAAGTTCAGGCAGCGGATTCTGAAGACAGTGGGTCCCTCCCAGTAGCCGGCCACCTGTCTCCTTCTCCTTCCTTTCCTCTTCTTTCCTTTCTTTTCGTATTCTTTGTAATTAGTTAAGGTATTGCAATTGGCGGTACTTAACTATTCTTTAGTTAAAAGAAACGGTTACGAAGAGTAACTGACTTGTAATCTATATAATGGCCTTTCCACGCCATTTTCCAGGAGGAAGAACTTGGATATTTGCTGAAAGTGTAAATAGATCTTAAAGAAATCAATACAAAAGGGCTTTCCGTTCTTTGTCTATCTGATTCTTGTTGTCTCTGTGTTTTCCTTTAATATTGTGAAGATCATTTTGTTCCTAACTCGTTTAGTCTCTCTGATTGCATACTGTTCAGTTTTGCAAGTACAGTGATCTTGTACAACCAAGAAGGAACTTTGTGTCCTTGATTAACAAATCTGAAGAAGGTTATTTACGGAACTTTGTGTCTTTAAATTTAATCCCCTTCAGCTAATGCAAATGATCTTGTCTTAAATCCTTTGAAGCTTCGCATACACGAAGAATTATTCTGCTATCTATAATTCTGAATGTTGCTATTCTGCTCATCTTCTTATTCCCCTTCCTCAGTCCTGGCGTAACTGATGATCCTTGTGGAAAACACTTTCGTAATATCCAAGTTTGACCATAAAATAATGTTCTGTGTATTTGTAAATAAGTTCGTTTCAGAATAAGGGAACCTCTCCCATTAAAGAGGAGGGACTTTTTGTCCCCTGACTGTTGCTCTTCTAAAAAGTCCTATTTGACGACCAACAAAACCCTATTCTTCAGATGGACATAACTTTTGACTAGGAGCTCAAATTTACTGAAGAGAGGACTTTTGAGAAAGCTCTCAGCGTGTGGTCTACATAACTACGACTAATGCGGTATGACAACCCAATCTTTAGATGGCCATAAATTTTGACTGTGACCTTGGATTTACTCAAGAAACAAATATTTGGATTTACCCAATCTTCAGATGGCCATAAATTTGACTGGGAGCTCGGGTTTACTCATGAAACAAATTTTTGGAAAGCACTTAGTATCCTTTGATACACTAGGACAAATGTAGTATGACACCCCAATATTTAGATGGCCAAAATTTTTAATTGGGATCTAAGATTTACTCAAGAAAGGAATTTTTGGAAAACTCTCAACGTCCTCTACATAACTATGACTAATGCAGTATGACACCCCAATCTTCATATGACCATAACTTTTTACTAGGAGCTCGAATTTACTCAAGAGAGGACTTTTTAGAAAGCTCTCAGCGTCCTGTTAACAATGAAAACTAATGTCGTATGACACCCCAATCTTTAGATTCCTATAAATTTTAACTGGGAGCTATGATTTACTGAAAAAAGGAAATTTTGGAAAGGACTCAACGTCCTCTACACAACTAAGACTAATGCAATATGGCACCCCAATTTTCATATGGAAATAAATTTTGACTGGGAGCTTAGATTTTCTCAAGAAAGGACTTTAAGAAAAGGTCTCAGTGTCCTCTACACAACTATGACTAAAGCAATATGACTACCCAATCTTTAGATGACAATAAGTTTTGAATGAGAGCTCAGATTTACTCAATAAAAGAGTTTTTGGAAAGCTCTTATCATCTTCTACACAACTACGTATAATGCAGTATGACACCCCAATCTTCAGATGGCCATAACTTTTGACTGGGAACTTGAATTTACTCAAGAAAAGACCTTTTGGAAAGATCTCAATGTCCTCTACACAACTATGACTAATGCAGTGTGACACCCCAATCTTCAGATGGTCATAAATTTTGACTGTGAGCTCAAATTTACTCAAGAAAATCATTTTCAGAAAGCCCTTCATGTCCTCTCGAAACTGCGACTAATGCAGTATGACACCCTAATCTTTAGATGGCCATAACTTTTGACTGGGAGATCAAATTTACTCAAGAAAGGACTTTTTGGAAAGCTCTTAGCATCCTCTACACAACTACAACTAATTGGGAGCTTGAGTTTACTCAAGAAAGGACTTTTTGGAAACCTCTCAGTGTTCTCTACACAACAATGACTAATGCAGTATGGGACACCAATACTCCGATGGGAATAAATGTTTACTAGGAGATTTGACTTACTCAAGAAAGGTCTTTTTGGAAAGCTCTTAGCCTTCTCTACATAACTACAAAATATGTAGTATGACATCCCAATGTTCAATGGTCATAAATTTTGATTAGGAGCTCAGATATAGTCAAGAAAGGACTTTTTGGAAAGCTCTCAGCATCCTCTACAAAACTATGACTTATGTTGTATGACACTCCAATCTTTAAATGGCCATAACGTTTGACTGAAAGCTTGAATTTACTCAAGAAACAAATTTTTGGAAAGTGCTCAGCATTCTCTATACAACTACAACTAACGATGTATAGGATGCCAATACTCATAAGGGCATAAATTTTGACTAGGAGATCAGATTTACTCAAGAAAGGTATTTTTAGAAAGCTCTCAGCGTCCTCTACACAACTATGACATATGTAGTATGACATCCCAATATTCAGATGGCTATAAATTTTGACTGGGAGCTCGAATTTTCTTAAGAAAGGAATTTTTGCAAAGCTCTCAACGTCCTCTACACACCTACGACTAATGCAATATGATACACCTATCTTCAGATGGCTAGAAATTTTGACTGAGATCTCTAATTTACTCAAGAAAGGAATTTTTTGAAAGCACTCAGCATCCTCTAAACATGTACGACTAATGCAGTATGACACCCCAATATTTAGGATGCCATACATTTTAATTGGGAGCTTAGATTTACTCAATAAAGGAATTTTTGGAAAACTCTATGTGTCCTCCACACAACTACGACTAATGCAGTATGATACACCAATCTTCAGATTGCCATAAATTTTGAGTGGGAGCTCATATTTATTCAAGAAAGGACTTTTTAGAAAGCTCTCAACATCCTCTACACAACTATGACTAATGCAATATGACACTCCAATCTTATGATGGCCATAAATTTTGAATGGGATCTCAGAGTTACTCATGAAAGGAATTTTTGGGAAGTTCTCAGCATCCTCTACACAACTACGACTAATGCAGTGTGACACCCTATTCTTCAGATGGACACAACTTTTGACTAAAAGCTTGAATTTACTAAAGAGTGGAATTTTTATAAAGCTCTCAGCATGTCCTCTACACAACTACGACTGATGTGGTATGACACCCCAATCTTCAGATGGCCATAACTTTTGACTGTGACCTCTGATTTACTAAAGAAAGAAATTTTCATATGGCCATAACTTTTGATTGTGATGCAATATGTGACCTCAATCTTTAGATGGCCATAACGTTTGATTGGGAGCTCGAATTTACTCAAGAAAGAACTTTTTGGAAATCTCTGTGTGTCATGTACACAACTACGAATATTGGCACCCCAGTCTTTAGATGGCCATAAATTTTGACTGGGAGCTCAGATTTACTCACGAAAGGACTTTTTAGAAAGCACTCAGTGTCCTCTAAGACACTACGACTAATGCAGTATGACACCCCAATACTAAGATGGACATAAATTTTAACTAGGAGCTCTTATTTACTCATGAAAGGACTTTTTTGAAATCTCTCAGCATCCTCTACACAACTATGACTAATGTAGTATGAGACCCCAATCTTTAGATGGTAATAAATTTTGACTAGAAGCTCGAATTTACTCAAGAATGGACTTTTTGGAAATCTGTCAACGTCATCTACAAAACTACGACTAATGAAGTATGGAACCCCAATATTCAGATGGCCATCAATTTTGACTAGAAAATTAGATTTACTCAAGACAGAAATTTTTAGAAAGCTCTCAACATTCTCTACACAACTACAACTAATGCCATAGGACACCCCAATATTTGGATGGCCATAAATTTTGACTAGGGGCTCGAATTCACTCATGAAAGGACTTTTTGAAAAGCTCTCAACATGCTCTACACAACTATGACTAATGCAATATGATACCCTTATCTTCAAATGGCCATACCTTTTGACTGGAAGCTCAAATTTACTCTAGAAAGGACTTTATGGAAAGCTCTTAGAGTCCTTTACACAACGATGACTAATGCAGTATGGCAACTTAAAGTTTAAATGGCTATAAATCTTGATTGGGAGCTCGGTTTACTAAAGAAAAGAATTTTTTGAAAAGTGTTACCATCCTCTACAAAACTACTACCTATGCAGTATGAGGCCCCATTCTTAAGAATGCCATAAATTTTTATTGGGAGCTTGAATTTAGTCACGAAAGGACTTTTTGGAAAGCTCTCAACGTTCTCTACAAAACTACGAGTAACATAGTATGGGACCGCAATACTTAGATGGGAATACATTTTTACTAGGAGCTCAGATTTACTCAAGAAAGGAATTTTTAGAAAGCTCTCAGCGTCCTCTACACAACTATGACTAATGCAGTATGATACCCCAATTTTTAGATGGCTATAAATTTTGACTGGGAGCTCGGATTTACTCAACAAAGGAATTTTTTGAAATCTCTCTGCATCCTCTATACAACTACGACTAATGTAATATGACACTCCTATCTTCAGATGGCCATAAATTTTTACTGGAAGCTTGAATTTACTCAAGAAAAGACTTTTTTGAAAGCTCTCAGTGTCCTCTATACAGCTACGAGTAGTGCAGTATTATACCCCAATCTTCAGATGGCCACAAATTTTGAGTGGGTAGTCAGATTTACTCAAGAAATGAATTTTTGGAAAGCTCTCGGTGTGCTCTACACAACTAATGCAATATTACACCCCAATCTTTAAATGGCCATAAATTTTGTCTAGGATCTTGGATTTACTACAGAAAGGAATTTTTGGAAAGCTCTCAGCGTACTCAAAACAAGTACGACTAATGCAGTAGGATACCCCAATCTTTAGATGGCCATATATTTTTACTGGGAGCTCAGATTTACTTAAGAAAGTAATTTTGTGAAAGCTCTTAACGTCTTCTAGACAACTACGACTAATCTAGTAAGATACCTGAATCTTCAGATGGCAATAAATTTTAAGTGGGAGCTCAGTTTTACTAAAAAAGGACTTCTTAAAATGCTCTTAGCTTCCTCTACACAACTACGACTAATTCAGTATGATACCCCAATCTTAAGATGGCCATAAATTTTGATTGAGAGCTCAGATTTACTCAAGCAAGGACTTTTTGGAAAGCTTTCAGCTTCCTCTACATAACTACAACTAATGTTGTATGACATCCCAATATTAAGATAACCATAACGTTTGACTAGGAGTTTGGATTTACTGAAGAAAGGACTTTTTCGAAAGATTTGAGCGTTCTCTACACAAGTACAACTAATGCAGTATGACATCTCAATTTTCAGATGGCCATAATTTTTGACTTGGAGCTCGGATTTACTCAAGAAAGGACTTTTTGGAAAGCTCTCAGCATCCTCTACACAACTACGACTGATGCAACATGATACCCCAATCTTCAGATGGCCATAAATTTTGATGGGGAGCTCGAATTTAATCAAGAAAGGAATTGTTTGAAAGCTCTCAATGTCCTCTACACAAATATGACTAGTGTAATATGATAAGACAATCTTTAGATGGCCATAAATTTTGACTCGGAGCTTGGATTTACACGAGAAAGGACTTTTTGGAAAAATCTAAGCATCCTCTATAGAACTACGACTAATGCAGTATGACACCACTATCTTTAGATGGCTATAAATATTGACTGGGAACTCAAATTTACTCAAGAAAAGTCTTTTTAGTAGGCTTTGAGCGTCCTCTAAACAAGTATGACTAATGCAGTATGACAATCGAATCTTTAGATTTCCATAAATTTTTACTGGGAGTTTGGATTAACTTAGGAAAGTACTTTTTGGAAAGATCTTAGCGTCCTCTACACAACTACGACTAATGGAGTATGATACTCCAATCTTCAAATGGCCTTAAATTTTAAGTGGGAACTCAAATTTACTGAAGAAAGGACTTTTTGGAAATATCTCAGTGTCCCCTACACAACTATGAGTAATGCAGTATGACACCCCAATTTTCAAATGGCCACAAATTTGGACTGGGAGCTCGGATTTACTCAAGAAAGGACTTTTGTTCAAGCTCTAGGCGTCATCTACACAATTACGACCAATGCAGTATGGCAACCCAATATTCAAATGGCCATAAATTTTTACTGGGAGCTTGGATATACTCAAGAAAGGACTTTTTTGAATGCTCTCAGTGTTCTCTACACAACTACAACTAATGTAGTATGGTACCCCAATCTTTAGATGACCATAAATGTTTATTGGGAGCTCAGATTTACTCAAGCAAGGTCTTTTTGGAAAGCTCTCAGCTTCCTCTACATAACAAGGACTAATGTTGTATGACATCCCAATCTTTAGATGGCCATAACTTTTGACTGGTATCTAAAAATTATTCAAGAAAGGACTTTTTAAAAATCTCCCAGCTCCCTATATACAACTACGATTTATGTAGTATGGCAGCCCAATCTTTAGATGGCCATAAATTTTGACTAGGAGCTCAAATTTACTCAAGAAAATACTTTTTGGAAAGCTCTCAATGTCCTCTAAACAAGTACGACTAATGCAATATAAATTCCCAATCTTTACATGGCTATAAATTTTGACAGGGAGCTCAGATTTACTCAAGAAAGGAAGATTTAGAAAGCTCTCAACTTCCTCTACACAACTACGACTAACGCAGTATGACATCTCAATCTTCAGATGGCCATAAATTTTATGTGGGAGCTCAGATTTACTAAAGAAAGGACTTTTTGGAAAGCTCTTAGCGTACTCTACACAACTATGATTAAAGCAATATGACACCCCGATCTTCAGATGGCCATAAATTTTGACTGAGAGCTCGGATTTACTTAAGAAAGGACTTTTTGGAAAGCTCTTAGCATCCTCTACAAAACTACGACTTATGTAGAATGAAACCCCAATCTTCAGATGGCCATAATGTTTAACTACGACCTCGAATTTACTCAAGAAAGGAATTTTTGGAAAGATCTCAATGTTCTCTACACAACTACGAGTAACATAGTATAGGACGTCAGTACTCATATCGACATAAATTTTGACTGGGAGATTGGATTTACTCAAGAAAAGTCTTTTTGGAAAGATCTCACCGTCCTCTACACAACCACGACATATGCAGTATGACAACCTAATCTTCAGATGGCCATAAATTTTTACTAGGAGTTCAAATTTATTCAAAAAAGTAATTTTTGGAAAGCTCTCAGCGTCCTCTATAGAACTACGACTAATGCAGTATGGTACCCCTATCTTTAGATTGCCATAGATTTTGACTGGGAGCTCAAATTTACTCAAGAAAGGACTTTTTGAAAAGCTCTCACTGCCCTCTAAACAAGTACGACTAATGTAGTATGACACCCCAATCTTCAGATGACCATACATTTTAACTGGAAGCTCGGATTTACTCAAGAAAATACTTTTTGGGAAGCTCTCAGCATTCTCTACATAACTACGACTAATGTACTATGACACTCTAATATTCAAATGGCCATAAAGTTTTATTGGGAGATCAGATTTACTCAAGAAATAATTTTTTGGAAAGCTCTCAACGTGCTCTTCACAACTACGACTAATGTAGTATGACACCCCAATCTTCAGATGACCATAAAGTTTGATTAGGAGCTTGAATTTAGTCAAGAAAGGAATTTTTGGAAAGCTCTTAGCATCCTCTACACAACTACGACTAATGCAGTATGACATCCCAATCTTCAGATGGCCATAAATTTTGACTGGGATCTCGGATTTACTCAAGAAATCAATTTTTGGAAAGCTCTCAGCATCCTCTACACAACTATGACTAATGTAGTATGACACCTAAATCTTCAGATGGCCATAACTTTTGACTGGGAGCTCAAATTTACTCAATAAAAGAATTTTTGGAAATCTCTCAGTGTTCTCTACATAACTACAACTAATGCAGTATGGGACCCCAATACTTCAATGAGCATAAATTTTGCACTGGGAGCGTGGATTTACTCAAGAAAGGACTTTTTGGAAAGCTCTCAGCGTCCTCTACACAACTATGTCTAATGTAATATGATACCCCAAATCTTTAGATGGCCATAACGTTTTACTAGGAGCTCATATTAACTCAAGAAAGGATTTTTTGGAAAGCATCTCAGTGTCCTCTACACAACTATGACTAATGTAGTATGACACCCCAATCTTCAGATAGCCATAACTTTTGACTAGAATCTCAAATTTACTCAAGAAAGGACTTTTTAGAAAGCTCGCAGCGTCCTCTTCATAACTACAACCTATATAGTATAACACCACAATCTTTAGATGCCCATACAATTTGAGTGCGAGCTCACATTTACTCAAGAAAGGAATTTTGGAAAGCTCTCAGCATCCTCTACTCAACTAAGACTAATGCAATATGGCACCTCAATCTTAAGATGGCCATAACGTTTGACTGGGAGCTTAAATTTACTCAAAAAAGTACTTTTTATAAATCTCTCAGCGTCCTCTACACAACTACAATTAATGCAATATGAATTTCCCAATCTTTACATGGCATAAATTTTGATTGGGAGATCTGATTTACTAACGATAGGACTTTTTGGAAAGCTCTCAGCATCCTCTACACAACTACGACTAATGCAGTATGACACCCCAATCTTACTATTGCCATAAACTTTTGATTGGGAGCTTGAATTTACTCAAAAAGAACATTTTAGAAATCTCTCAACGTCCTCTACACAACTACAACTAATACAGTATGGCACTCCAATCTTTAGATGCCATAAAATTTTGACTGGGATATCGGATTTACTCAAGAAATGACTTATTTGGAAAGCTCTCAGCATCCTCTACACAACTATGACTAATGCATTATGACACCCCAATCATCAGATGGCCATAAATTTTGATTGGGAGCTCAAATTTACTCAATAAAGGACTTTTCGGAAAGCTCTCACTGTCTCTACACAAGCTCTAACTGATGTAGTATGGGACCACAATACTTAGATGAGCATAAATTTACTCAATAAAGGAGTATTTGGAAAGCTCTCATCATCTTCTACACAACTATGAGCAGTGCAATATGACACCTAAATATGAAAATGGCCATAACTTTTGACTAGCAGCTTGAATTTACTCAAGAAAGGACTTTTTGGAAAGCTCTTAATGTCCTCTACACAAGTACGAATAATGCAGTATGACACCCCAATCTTTATATGGCCATAAATATTAACTAGGAGCTGGATTTACTTAAGAAAGGACTTTTTGGAAAGCTCTCAGCGTCCTCTACACAACTACGACTAATGTAGTATGACAACCCAATCTTCAGATGGCCATAAATTTTGAATGGGAGCTCGAATTTACTCAAGAAAATACTTTTTGGAAAGCTCTTAGCATCCTCTACACAACTACAACTAATGCAATATGACACCCCAATCTTTAGATGGCCATAAATTTTGACTGGGAGCTCGGATTTACTCAAGAAAGACTTTTTGGAAAGCTCTCAGTGATCCTCTACACAACTACGACTAATGTAATATGAACACAAAATCTTCAGATGGCCATAAATTTTGACTGGGAGCTAATATTTACTCAAGAAAGGAATTTTTGAAAGCTCTCAGCATGTCCTCTACACAACTAAGACTAATGCAATATGGCACCCAATCTTCAGATGGCCATAACTTTTGACCGGGAGCTCATATTTACTCAAGAAAGGACTTTTTGGAAAGCTCTCAACATCCTCTACACAACTACGACTAATGCAGTATGACACCCAATCTTTTAGATGGAAATAAATTTTGACTGGGAGCTCAAATTTACTAAAGAAAGGAAATTTTGGAAAGCTCTCAGCATCCTCTACACAACTACGACTAATGCAGAATGACACCCCAATCTTCAGATGGCCATAAATTTTGACTGGGAGCTCGAATTTACTCAAGAAAGGACTTTTTTGAAAGCTCTCAATGTCCTCTACACAACTAGGACTAATGCAGTATGACACCCAATCTTCAGATGGCCATAAATTTTGAGTGGGAGCTCATATTTACTCAAGAAAGGAATTTTTGGAAATGCTCTCAATGTCCTCTACACAACTACAACTAATGTAGTATGACACCCTAATCTTTAGATGGCCATAAATTTTGACTGGGAGCTCAGATTTACTCAAGAAAGGACTTTTTGGAAATCTCTCAGCATCCTCTACACAACTACGACTAATGCAGTATGATACCCCAATCTTTTGATGGCCATAAATTTTGACTGGGAGCTTGGATTTACTCAAGAAAGGACTTTTTGGAAAGCTCTTAGCATCCTCTACACAACTACAACTAATGCAGTATGACACCCCAATCTTTAGATGGCCATAAAGTTTTGACTGGGAGATCGAATTTACTCAAAAAAGGACTTTTTGGAAAGCTCTTAGCATCCTCTACACAACTATGACTAATGCAGTATGACACACCAATATTTAGATGGGCATAAATTTTGACTAGGAGCTCAAATTTACTCAAGAAAGGAATTTTTGGAAAGCTCTCAGCGTCCTCTACACAACTACGACTAATGCATTATGACACCCCAATCTTCAGATGGCCATAAATTTTTACTGGGAACTCAATTTACTCAAGAAAGGACTTTTTGGAAAGCTCTCAGCATCCTCTACACAACTATGACTAATGCAGTATGACACCCCAATCTTCAGATGGCCATAACATTTTGACTGGGAGCTCAAATTTACTCAAGAAAGGACTTTTTGGAAAGCTCTCAGTGTCCTCTACACAACTACGTCTAATGCAGTATGACACCCCATACTTCAGATGGCATAAATTTTGACTGGGAGCTTAGATTTACTCAAGAAAGGACTTTTTGGAAAGCTCTCAGCATCCTCTATCACAACTACGACTAATGCAGTATGACACCCCAATCTTCAGATGGCCATAAATTTTGATAGGGAGCTCAAATTTACTCAAAAAAGGAATTTTTGGAAAGCTCTCAGCGTCCTCTACACAACTATGACTAATGCAGTATGACACCCCAATCTTCAGATGGCCATAAATTTTAATGGGAGCTCATATTTACTCAAGAAAGGAATTTTTGGAAAGCTCTCAGCATCCTCTACACAACTATGACTAATGCAGTATGACACCCCGAATCTTCAGATGGCCATAAATTTTGACTGGGAGCTCGGATTTACTCAAGAAAGGACTTTTTGGAAAGCTCTAAGCATCCTCTACACAACTACGACTAATGTAGTATGACACCCCAATCTTAAGATGACCATAAATTTTGACTGGGAACTCAAATTTACTCAAGAAAGGACTTTTTGGAAAGCTCTCAGTGTCCTCTACACAACTACGACTAATGTAGTATGGACCCAAATCTTAGATGGCCATAAATTTTGACTGGGAGCTTGGATTTACTTAAGAAAGGACTTTTTGGAAAGCTCTCAGCATCCTCTACACAACTACGACTAATGCAGTATGACACCCCAATCTTCAGATGGCCATAAATTTTGACTGGGAGCTCAAATTTACTCAAGAAAGGAATTTTTGGAAAGCTCTCAGCATCCTCTACACAACTATGACTAATGCAGTATGGTACCCCAATCTTTAGATGGCCATAACCTTTGATTGGGAGCTCAAATTTACTCAAGAAAGGAATTTTTGAAAGCTCTCACTGTCCTCTACACAACTACGACTAATGCAGTATGACACCCCAATCTTCAGATGGCCATAAATTTTGACTGGGAGCTCAAATTTACTCAAGAAAAGGACTTTTTGGAAAGCTCTCAGTGTCCTCTACACAACTACGACTAATGCAGTATGACACCCCAATATTCAGATGGCCATAAATTTTTACTGGGAGCTCATATTTACTCAAGAAAGACTTTTTGGAAAGCTCTCAGCGTCCTCTACACAACTACAACTAATGTAGTATGACACCCCAATCTTCAGATGGCCATAAATTTTGATTGGAGCTTGAATTTACTGCAAAAATTCCATTTTTGGAAAGCTCTCAGCATCCTCTACACAACTACGACTAATGCAGTATGACACCCAATCTTCAGATGGCCATAAATTTTTACTGGGAGCTTCGATTTACTCAAGAAAGGACTTTTTGGAAAGCTCTCAGCATCCTCTACACAACTACGACTAATGTAGTATGACACCCAATCTTTAGATGGCCATAAATTTTGACTGGGAGCTCAAATTTACTCAAGAAAGGAATTTTTGGAAAGCTCTCAGCGTCCTCTACACAACTATGACTAATGCAGTATGACACCCCAATCTTCAGATGGCCATAAATTTTGACTGGGAGCTCAATTTACTCAAGAAAGGACTTTTTAGAAAGCTCTCAGCATCCTCTACACAACTACGACTAATGTAGTATGACACCCCAATCTTTAGATGGCCATAAATTTTGACTGGGAGCTCATTTACTCAAGAAAGGACTTTTTGGAAAGCTCTCAGCATCCTCTACACAACTACGACTAATGCAGTATGACACCCCAATCTTCAGATGGCCATAAATTTTGACTAGGAGCTCATATTTACACAAGAAAGGACTGTTTGGAAAGCTCACAGCATCCTCTACACAACTACAACTAATGCAGTATGACACCCCAATCTTTAGATGGCCATAAATTTTGACTGGGAGCTCATATTTACTCAAGAAAGGACTTTTTGGAAAGCTCTCAGCGTCCTCTACACAACTACGACTAATGCAGTATGACACCCCAATCTTCATATGGCCATAAATTTGACTGGAGCTCAGATTTACTCAAGAAAGGACTTTTTGGAAAGCTCTCAGTGTCCTCTACACAACTACGACTAATGTAGTATGACACCCCATATCTTAGATGGCCATAAATTTTGACTTGGGAGCTCAGATTTACTCAAGAAAGGACTTTTTGGAAAGCTCTCAGCATCTCTACACAACTATGACTAATGTAGTATGACACCCCAATCTTCAGATGGCCATAAATTTTGACTGGGAGCTCAGATTTACTCAAGAAAGGACTTTTTGGAAAGCTCTCAATGTCCTCTACACAACTACAACTAATGTAGTATGACACCCAATCTTTAGATGGCCATAAATTTTGACTGGGCTCAATTTACTCAAGAAAGGACTTTTTGGAAAGCTCTCAGCATCCTCTACACAACTACGACTAATGCAGTATGACACCCCAATCTTCAGATGGCCATAAATTTTGACTGGGAGCTCAGATTTACTCAAGAAAGGACTTTTTGGAAAGCTCTCAACGTCACTCTACACTAACTATGACTAATGTAAATTTATGACACCCAATCTTTAGATGGCCATAAATTTTGACTGGAGCTCAGAATTTACTCAAGAAAGGACTTTTTGGAAAGCTCTTAGCATCCTCTACACAACTACGACTAATGCAGTATGACACCCCAATCTTCAGATGGCATAAATTTTGACTGGGAGCTTTTTTGAAAGATTTACACAACTAAAGAAAGGATGGCCATTTTTAGGGAGCTCGAAACTCAAGAAAATACTTTTAGGAAAGCTCTTAGCGTCCTCTACACAACTACGACTAATGTAGTATGACACCCCAATCTTTAGATGGCCATAAATTTTGACTGGGAGCTCAAATTTACTCAAGAAAGGACTTTTTGGAAAGCTCTCAGCATCCTCTACACAACTACGACTAATGCAGTATGACACCCCAATCTTCAGATGGCCATAAATTTTGACTGGGAGCTCAAATTTACTCAAGAAAGGACTTTTTGGAAAGCTCTCAGCATCCTCTACACAACTACGACTAATGCAGTATGACACCCCAATCTTCAGATGGCCATAAATTTTGACTGGGAGCTCAGATTTACTCAAGAAAGGACTTTTTGGAAAGCTCTCAGCGTCCTCTACACAACTACGACTAATGTAGTATGACACCCCAATCTTTAGATGGCCATAAATTTTGACTGGGAGCTCAAATTTACTCAAGAAAGGAATTTTTTGAAAGCTCTCAGCATCCTCTACACAACTACGACTAATGCAGTATGACACCCAATCTTCAGATGGCCATAAATTTTGACTGGGAGCTCAATTTACTCAAGAAAGGACTTTTTGGAAAGCTCTTAGTGTCCTCTACACAACTACAACTAATGTAGTATGACACCCCAATCTTCAAGATGGCCATAAATTTTGACTGGGAGCTCAGATTTACTCAAGAAAGGAATTTTTTGGAAGCTCTCTCGTCTCTACACAACTACGACTAATGCAGTATGACACCCCAATCTTCAGATGGCCATAAATTTTGACTGGGAGCTCAGATTTACTCAAGAAAGGACTTTTTGGAAAGCTCTCAGTGTCCTCTACACAACTACAACTAATGCAGTATGACACCCAATCTTTTAAATGGCCATAAATTTTGACTGGGAGCTCAGATTTACTCAAGAAAGGACTTTTTGGAAAGCTCTTAGCATCCTCTACACAACTACGACTAATGCAGTATGGCACCCTCATCTTCAGATGGCCATAAATTTTGACTGGGAGCTCGAATTTACACAAGAAAGGACTTTTTGGAAATCTCTCGGTGTCCTCTACACAACTATGACTAATGTAGTATGGCACCCCAATCTTTAGATGGCCATAAATTTTGACTGGGAGCTCATATTTACTCAAGAAAGGACTTTTTGGAAAGCTCTCAGCGTCCTCTACACAACTACAACTAATGTGCAGTATGACACCCCAATCTTCAGATGGCCATAAATTTTGACTGGGAGCTCGGATTTACTCAAGAAAGGACTTTTTGGAAAGCTCTCAGCGTCCTCTACACAACTACGAACTAATGTAGTATGACACCCCAATCTTCAGATGGCCATAAATTTTGACCGAGAGCTCGAATTTACACAAGATAGGACTTTTTGGAAAGCTCTTAGCGTCCTCTACACAACTACGGCTAATGCAGTATGACACCCTAATATTTAGATGGCCATAAATTTTGACTGGGAGCTCAGATTTACTCAAGAAAGGACTTTTTGGAAAAGCTCTCAACGTCCTCTACACAACTACGACTAATGCAGTATGACACCCAATCTTCAGATGGCCATAAATTTTGACTGGGAGCTCAAATTTACTCAAGAAAGGACTTTTTGGAAAGCTCTCAGCATCCTCTACACAACTACGACTAATGTAAGTATGACACCCTAAATCTTCAGATGGCCATAAATTTTGACTGGGAGCTCAAATTTACTCAAGAAAGGACTTTTTGAAAGCTCTCAGCATCCTCTACACAACTACGAACTAATGCAAGTATGACACCCAATCTTTAGATGGCCATAAATTTTGACTGGGAAGCTCGAATTTACTCAAGAAAGGAATTTTTGGAAAGCTCTCAGCGTCCTCTACACAACTACGACTAATGCAGTATGACACCCCAATCTTCAGATGGCCATAAATTTTGACTGGGAGCTCAGATTTACTCAAGAAAGGACTTTTTGGAAAGCTCTTAGCATCCTCTACACAACTACAACTAATGCAGTATGGCAGCCTAATCTTCATATGGCCATAAATTTTGAATGGAAGCTCGGATTTGCACAAGAAAGGACTTTTTGGAAAGCTCTTAGCATCCTCTACATAACTACGACTAATGTAGTATGACACCCCAATCTTCAGATGGCCATAAATTTTGACTGGGAGCTCAGATTTACTCAAGAAAGGACTTTTCAGAAAGCTCTTAGCGTCCTCTACACAACTATGACTAATGTAGTATGACACCCTAATCTTCAGATGGCTATAATTTTAACTCAAACCTAAAATTTACTAAAGAAAGTAAATTTTGGAAAGCTCTAAGCATCCTCTACACAACTACGACTAATGCAGTATGACACCCCAATCTTTAGATGTCCATAATGTTTGACTGGGAGCTCGAATTTACATAAGAAAGGAGTTTTTGGAAAGCTCTCAGTTTCCTCTACACAACTACACTAATGTAGTATGGCACCCCAATCTTCAGATGGCCATAAATTTTGACTGGGAGCTCATATTTACTCAAGAAAGGACTTTTTGGAAAGCTCTCAATGTCCTCTACACAACTACGACTAATGTAGTATGACACCCCAATCTTCAGATGGCCATAAATTTTGACTGGGAGCTCAAATTTACTCAAGAAAGGAATTTTTGGAAAGCTCTCAGCGTCCTCTACACAACTACGACTAATGCAATATGACACCCCAATCTTTAGATGGCCATAAATTTTGACTGGGAGCTCATATTTACTCAAGAAAGGACTTTTTGGAAAGCTCTTAGCATCCTCTACACAACTACAACTAATGCAGTATGACACCCCAATCTTCAGATGGCCATAAATTTTGACTGGGAGCTCGAATTTACTCAAGAAAGGACTTTTTGGAAAGCTCTCAGCGTCCTCTACACAACTACAACTAATGCAGTATGACACCCCAATCTTCAGATGGCCATAAATTTTGACTGGGAGCTCAATTTACTCAAGAAAGGACTTTTTGGAAAGCTCTCAGCATCATCCTCTACACAACTACGACTAATTCAGTATGACACCCCAATCTTTAGATGGCCATAAATTTTGACTGGGAGCTCAGATTTACTCAAGAAAGGACTTTTTGGAAAGCTCTTAGTGTCCTCTACACAACTACGACTAATGCAGTATGATACCCCAATCTTCAGATGGCCATAAATTTTGACTGGGAGCTCGATTTACTCAAGAAAGGACTTTTTTGGAAAGCTCTCAGCTCCTCTACACAACTATGACTAATGCAGTATGACACCCTAATCTTCAGATGGCCATAAATTTTGACTGGGAGCTCGGATTTACTCAAGAAAGGACTTTTTGGAAAGCTCTCAGATCTACCAACTACACTAATGCAGTATGACACCCCAATCTTCAGATGGCCATAAATTTTGGGGAGAGCTCAGAATTTACTTCAGAAAGGACTTTTTGGAAAGCTCTCAGCATCCTCTACACAACTACGACTAATGCAGTATGACACCCCAATCTTCAGATGGCCATAAATTTTGACTGGGAGCTCAATTTACTCAAGAAAGGACTTTTTGGAAAGCTCTCAGCATCCTCTACACAACTATGACTAATGCAGTATGACACCCCAATCTTCAGATGGCCATAAATTTTGACCGAGAGCTCGAATTTACACAAGATAGGACTTTTTGGAAAGCTCTTAGCGTCCTCTACACAACTACGACTAATGCAGTATGACACCCCAATCTTCAGATGGCCATAAATTTTGACTGGGAGCTCAAATTTACTCAAGAAAGGACTTTTTGGAAAGCTCTCAGCGTCCTCTACACAACTACGACTAATGTAGTATGACACCCCAATCTTCAGATGGCCATAAATTTTGACTGGGAGCTCAAATTTACTCAAGAAAGGACTTTTTGGAAAGCTCTCAGCATCCTCTACACAACTACGACTAATGCAGTATGACACCCCAATCTTCAGATGGCCATAAATTTTGACTGGGAGCTCAATTTACTCAAGAAAGGACTTTTTGGAAAGCTCTCAGCATCCTCTACACAACTATGACTAATGTAATATGACACCCCAATCTTCAGATGGCCATAAATTTTGACTAGGAGCTTGAAATTTACTCAAGAAAGGACTTTTTGGAAAGCTCTCAACATCCTCTACACAACTACGACTAATGCAGTATGACACCCCAATCTTCAGATGGCCATAAATTTTGACTGGGAGCTCAATTTACTCAAGAAAGGACTTTTTGGAAAGCTCTCAGCGTCCTCTACACAACTACGACTAATGCAGTATGACACCCCAATCTTCAGATGGCCATAAATTTTGACTGGGAGCTCGATTTACTCAAGAAAGGACTTTTTGGAAAGCTCTCAGCATCCTCTACACAACTACGACTAATGCAGTATGACACCCCAATCTTCAGATGGCCATAAATTTTGACTGGGAGCTTGAATTTACTCAAGAAAGGACTTTTTGGAAAGCTCTCAGCGTCTCTACACAACTATGACTAATGCAGTATGACACCCCAATCTTCAGATGGCCATAAATTTTTTGAGTTGGGAGCTCATATTTACTCAAGAAAGGACTTTTTGGAAAGCTCTCAGTGTCCTCTACACAACTACGACTAATGTAGTATGACATCCCAATCTTCAGATGGCCATAAATTTTGACTGGGAGCTCAAAGTTTTGATTTACTCAAGAAAGGAATTTTTGGAAAGCTCTCAGCATCCTCTACACAACTACAACTAATGCAGTATGACACCCCAATCTTCAGATGGCCATAAATTTTGACTGGGAGCTCGAATTTACTCAAGAAAGGACTTTTTGGAAAGCTCTCAATGTCCTCTACACAACTACAACTAATGGGACAATTAAATTTACTTTTGACTGGGATCTCAATTTACTCTAAAAAGGACTTTTTTGGAAAGCTCTCCAATCTCTACACAACTACGACTAATGGTATGATAACCCCAATCTTCAGATGGCCATAAATTTTGACTGGGAGCTCAGATTTACTCAAGAAAGGACTTTTTGGAAAGCTCTCAGCGTCCTCTACACAACTACAACTAATGCAGTATGACACCCCAATCTTCAGATGGCCATAAATTTTGACTGGGAGCTCAATTTACTCAAGAAAGGACTTTTTGGAAAGCTCTCAGCATCCTCTACACAACTACGACTAATGTAATATGGCACCCCAATCTTCAGATGGCCATAAATTTTGACTGGGAGCTCAATTTACTCAAGAAAGGACTTTTTTTTGAAAGCTCTCAAGCATCCTCTACACAACTATGACTAATGCAGTATGACACCCCAATCTTTAGATGGCCATAAATTTTGACTGGGAGCTCAATTTACTCAAGAAAGGACTTTTTGGAAAGCTCTCAGCGTCCTCTACACAAACTACAACTAATGCAGTATGACACCCAATCTTCAGATGGCCATAAATTTTGACTGGGAGCTCAGATTTACTCAAGAAAGGACTTTTTGGAAAGCTCTCAGTGTCCTCTACACAACTACGACTAATGTAGTATGACACCCCAATCTTCAGATGGCCATAAATTTTGACTGGGAGCTCAATTTACTCAAGAAAGGACTTTTTGAAAGCTCTCAGTGTCCTCTACACAACTATGACTAATGCAAGTATGACACCCCAATCTTCAGATGGCCATAAATTTTGACTGGGAGCTCAAATTTACTCAAGAAAGGACTTTTTGGAAAGCTCTCAGCATCCTCTACACAACTATGAACTAATGCAGTATGACACCCCAATCTTCAGATGGCCATAAATTTGACTGGGAGCTCAGATTTACTCAAGAAAGGACTTTTTGGAAAGCTCTCAGCGTCCTCTACACAACTACGACTAATGTAGTATGACACCCATAATCTTCAGATGGCCATAAATTTTGACTGGGAAAATTTACTCAAGAAAGGACTTTTTGGAAAGCTCTCAGACATCCTCTACACAACTACGACTAATGCAATATATAAACATTTTGACACCCCAATCTTCAAATGGAAAGCATAAATTTTACTGGGAAATGCTTAATTTACTCAAAGGTCTG
Organism: Taxus chinensis; assembly: GCA_019776745.2. Lineage (NCBI taxonomy): Eukaryota > Viridiplantae > Streptophyta > Pinopsida > Cupressales > Taxaceae > Taxus > Taxus chinensis. The sequence goes on along the minus strand of JAHRHJ020000247.1, from coordinate 29,210 downwards.
AAAAAGGACTTTTTGGAAAGCTCTCAGCATCCTCTACACAACTACGACTAATGCAGTATGACACCCCAATCTTCAGATGGCCATAAATTTTGACTGGGAGCTCAAATTTACTCAAGAAAGGACTTTTTGGAAAGCTCTCAGCATCCTCTACACAACTATGACTAATGCAAGTATGACACCCCAATCTTCAGATGGCCATAAATTTTGACTGGGAGCTCAATTTACTCAAGAAAGGACTTTTTGGAAAGCTCTCAGTGTCCTCTACACAACTATGACTAATGTAGTATGACACCCCAATCTTCAGATGGCCATAAATTTTGACTGGGAGCTCAATTTACTCAAGAAAGGACTTTTTGGAAAGCTCTCAGTGTCCTCTACACAACTACGACTAATGCAGTATGACACCCCAATCTTTAGATGGCCATAAATTTTGACTAGGAGCTCGGATTTACTCAAGAAAGGACTTTTTGGAAAGCTCTCAGCATCCTCTACACAACTACAACTAATGTAGTATGACACCCCAATCTTTAGATGTCCATAATGTTTGACTGGGAGCTCGAATTTACATAAGAAAGGAGTTTTTGGAAAGCTCTCAGTTTCCTCTACACAACTACGACTAATGCAGTATGACACCCCAATCTTCAGATGGCCATAAATTTTGACTGGGAGCTCAATTTACTTAAGAAAGGACTTTTTGGAAAGCTCTCAGTGTCCTCTACACAACTACAACTAATGCAGTATGACACCCCAATCTTCAGATGGCCATAAATTTTGATTGGGAGCTCAGATTTACTCAAGAAAGGAATTTTTGGAAAGCTCTCAGTGTCCTCTACACAACTACAACTAATGTAGTATGGCACCCCAATAAATCAGATGGCGATAAATTTTGACTGGGAGCTCAGATTTTCACAAGAAAGAAATTTTTGGAAAGCTCTCAATGTCCTCTACACAACTATGACTAATGCAGTATGGCACCCCAATCTTAAGATGGCCATAAATTTTGACTGGGAGCTCAGATTTGCATAAGAAAGGACTTTTTGGAAAGCTCTCAGCATCCTCTACACAACTACGACTAATGTCAGTATGGCACCCCAATCTTCAGATGACTATAACTTTTGACAGGGAGCTCAGGTTTGCTCAAGAAATGACTTTTTGGAAAGTTCTCAGCATCCTCTACACAACTACATCTAATGCAGTATGACACCCCAATCTTCAGATGGCCATAAATTTTGACTGGGAGCTCAAATTTACTCAAGAAAGGACTTTTTGGAAATCTCTCAGTGTCCTCTACACAACTACGACTAATGCTAATATTAATCTTTACATCCCAATCTTCAGATGGGAGCCATAAATTTACTCAAGAAAGACTTTTTTGTTGCCAAGCTTGGGGCCCTACAATATGAACTAATCAAGAAATCTTCATATGGCCATAAATTTTGATGGAGCTCGAATTTACTCAAGAAAGGACTTTTTCAGAAAGCTCTCAGTGTCCTCTACACAACTATGACTAATGTAGTATGACACCTCAATCTTCAGATGGCCATAAATTTTGACTGGGAGCTCAAATTTACTCAAGAAAGGACTTTTTGGAAAGCTCTCAGCATCCTCTACACAACTACAACTAAGTATAACTAATGCAGTATGACACCCCAATCTTTAGATGGCCATAAAATTTTACTCTGGAGCTTGGATTTACTCAAGAAAGGACTTTTTGAAAGCTCTCAGCATCCTCTACACAACTACGACTAATGCAGTATGGCACCCCAATCTTTAGATGGCCATAAATTTTTTACTGGAAAGCTCAGATTTACTCAAGAAAGGAATTTTTGGAAAGCTCAATGAGTTCCTCTACACAACTATGACTAATGTAAAGTATGACACCCAAATCTTCAGATGGCCATAAATTTTTACTGGGAGCTCAATTTACTCAAGAAAGGACTTTTTGGAAATCTCTCAGTGTCCTCTACACAACTATGACTAATGCAGTATGACACCCCAAATCTTCAGATGGCCATAAATTTTGACTGGGAGCTCAATTTACTCAAGAAAGGACTTTTTGGAAAGCTCTCAGTGTCCTCTACAAACTACCTAATGAAGTATGACACCCCAATCTTCAGATGGCCATAAATTTTGACTGGAGCTCGAATTTACTCAAGAAAGGACTTTTTGGAAAGCTCTCAACGTCCTCTACACAAATACGACTAATGCAGTATGACACCCCTAATATTCAGATGGCCATAAATTTTTACTGGGAGCTCAGATTTACTCAAGAAAGGAATTTTTGGAAATCTCTCAGCGTCCTCTACATAACTACGACTAATGTAGTATGACACCCAATCTTCAGATGACCATAAATTTTGACTAGGAGCTCAAATTTACTCAAGAGTAGGACTTTTTGGAAATCTCTCACGTGTCCTCTACACAACTAAAATGCTAATGTAATGAAACTCAAAATCTTCAATGATGGCCATAAATTTTACTGGGAGCTCAGATTTACTCAAGAAAGGAATTTTTGGAAATCTCGCAGGGTCTTCTACACAACTACGACTAATGCAGTATGACACCCCAATCTTTAGATGGCCATAAATTTTGACTGGGAGCTCTGATTTACTCAAAAAGGAATTTTGAATCCTAAAAGTAAAAATTTCAGAGTCCTCTAAAAACTAGAGCCACTAATGCATAATCAATTGTATGATACCCCAATCTTCAGATGGCCATAAATTTTGACTGGGAGCTCAGATTTACTCAAGAAAGTAGGAATTTTTGGAAAGCTCTCAGCGTCCTCTACACAACTACGACTAATGCAGTATGACACCCCAATCTTTAATGGCCATAAATTTTGACTTGGAGCTTTGAATTTACTCAACTTAAAGGAGTTTTTGGAAATCTCTAAGCAGTGTCCTCTAACAACTACGACTAATGTAGTATGACACCCTAATAAGTCAAATGGCCAAAATTTTTACTTGGGAGCTCAGCTATTTACTCTAGAAAAGACTTTTTGAAGTCTGAAAGCTCTCAGAGGTGTCCTCTACACAACTACAGATGACCAATGTTGTATGACATTCCAATCTTCAGATGGCCATAAATTTTGATTTTGAGATTTCGGAGCTCGAATTTACTCAAGAAATTAGGACTTTTTGGAAAGCTCACAACGTCCTCTACACAACTGACTAATGTAGTATGGCACCCTAATCTTCAAATGGCCATAAATTTTGACTGGGAGCTTGATTTTCTCAAGAAAGGACTTTTTGGAAAAATGATGACTCTCAGTGTCCTCTAACAAAATATGAAAATCTTTGTATGGCACCCATCACTGAAATATGAAACTCCAATCTTCAAAACCTTGAAATGGTTAAATTTCTTCTGAAACCCAAAGCTCTGACTATGGGAGCTTACAGAATTTACTCAAGAAAGAAAATGAACAGCTTCTTTACAATCTCTGAAACCTTAAGTCTGTTTTAAGTGACTTCAGGAGTTTCAAACTACCGTTCAACTAATGTAGCAATGAAAGGAATAGTGCCTCTTGGCCAATCTGTAATGCAAATGGAGCATAAAGTTTGAATTTGAAAGCCTCTGAATTTTGAATGTTAATGGCAATTTTCCTTTCTCATTGCAATTTTGGTTGCAATGTGCATCTTAAATTATGTTGCATTATTTAATGGTCTTTTTAAATATGACTGGGAATTTAGTATTTTTGGAACCCTTCAATCTTCAGATGGCCATAAATTTTGACTAGGAGCTCAGCTCTTTACTCAAGAAAGGACTCAACTTGGAAAGTTCTCAGCAATCTTCCCAACCCCTAATCTACACAACTAAAGTTAGAGTAGATTTTAGGATAGATGCAATATGACACCGTATTCTAACTAGATGACTGGCCATACAACTTTTCATCCACTGGGAGCTTTCCTGATTTATAAGAAATCACTTTTTGGAAAGATGCTCTCAAACGTCCTCTACACAACTATGACTTACGCATGCAACAGGAATTTCAGTCATGACACCTCAATATTGGTGAGATGATGGCCATAAATTTTGACTGGGAGCTCAAATTTACTCAAGAAAGTGACTTTTTGGAAAGCTCTCAGTTCTCTACACAACTATACACTAATGCAGGGATGACACCCTGAATGGGGATTAAGATAGCCATAAATTTTGAGTGGGAGTGTAGATTCACTGAATCAAACTAGGTCTCGGCATGATTTGGTCTAGATTGTACATGACTAATGATGACACCCAAATCACTCTTCGGATGGCCATAAATTTTGACTAGGAGCTTGGATTTATCAAGAAAGGACTTTTTGAAAGCTCTCAAGCATTCTCTACACAACTGCGACTAATGCAGTATGACACACCAATCTTCAGATAAAAATTGTACATTGTAACTTTTGACTCGGATTGTTGGCAATTGGATAGGGATTTGGCTATAAATTAGAGATAGAAAGTTGCTAGCAATGGGGGCAGAACCCTAATCTTCAGATGACCATAAATTTTGACTAACGATCAGGGTGAAGATAAATTACTCAAGACTAATGGTAAAATTCCATTAGATAGCTCTAATTATTGGTGATTCTACACATGGATTCCTGACTATGCATTATGACACCCCAAGTCTTTAGAGAGGCATAATCATCGATCGGGTGTTTGAATCCTAGGAGGACTCAAAAAGAACATTGATATGGAAAGTTCTTAGTGTCCTCTAAATGACAAAAGTTAATTGACTAATGATTAAATAAGATGAATAATGTGAAATATAGACATTTTCCTAAAGTTGACTTGAGGATGGTCATCAATATTACTGGAGATACTGGGAGCTCGGATATTACTCAGATGTAAGAAAGGAATTTTTGGAAAAGCTCTCAGCATCCTCTAGACAACTATGACTAATAAAATATGATATCCTAATCTTGAGATGGCTCACCAGAAAATTTTAAGTGGGTGTAGTTGAATGAAATCATGATCGTAATCATTTGGTCTCCCTAGTGATAGGGCCTATGTTACAATAAAACTTGTAAGGCTCTCAAAGAGAAACTCAACATTATCACCTACCTCCCACCCCACTCCTAAAAGGAGATTTTACAATTTAATTACTTTAATTTTTTTTGTAAAGAGGTTATACGGCTTTATCTCCATACATATTACTGCTTAAGAAGATGTTTGAATATAAGTTTTTGTTTTCTTTTGATTTTCATTTGTACACACATGGTTTGGATGGTATTTAAGAGCAGTAAAATTAATTCACTTACCCTCACAGAACCTATATAAGGATAATTGATTGGGGAGAAATAAGACTTAAATACACCTCACCTAGACCACCTCCATGTAATAATTTGGAGACTCAAGACCCATTAACTAATAAACCCTAAACCAATGTCCTAAATTAAACCATGGGCATAACATTATACCCATCCCCTTGCCTCACATTTAAAAGCCTCATTGAAGGACATTTTTCACCTCGAATCTAAAAAGATATAGACCCTTATCCTAAATGGTGGAGCAAGATTCCTAGGAAATTTTGGAACAACCCGAGATATCTCACCTTAACTAATTTTGTCGGTTCACCCTAAACCGACACCGGTTATACACAGAATCAACTTTGGACCCCTACCGCAGCCTCTATAATTACTTCCCATCTCTCAACTTTGATCACCTATATCTTGAAAAACATTCTAATCTCGTGTTCGATCTATTTAGACGCGACATTAAGAAAAAAGATTGATTTGTGGTCAACAAAGGCAATGACAAAAATACACTAGCACAATTAAGTGAAACTTTCTTCCCAACATCCTCCAACACAACTTCTAATAAAATTTATTCTTCAGACCTGTACCTCACAGAAGAGTACGTATCCTCCTTCCATCTATTTCATTTTCATAATCATCATCTGTAACATTTATGGACACAGGAACCTAGTCATTTTAAAATCCTATATCCATTTTGCCTCTCTCTAGTTACAGCCACCTTTTACCCTCATCAAATACGAAATTCCTATCTTAATACTTGCCCCAATATTCCTATTTGACCTCCTCAGTAAACTCTCATACCTGGTCACCCTAACATGATGCCGGTTATCTATGGACCCCCATCTGTGATCAATCCCCATCTTCTATTAACTCCTAATTTTGGATTTCCTTAAAACTTGATCCAAACAACCCAGACTATGTGATTAATCACCTATGCCCCCGACTTAACCGTCGTTCACTGGGACGATTCTCTCTAACCGTCACCACATTGTTATAGGCTTCAGATCAGTAAAAACGTCATCAGTGTTTTCTATAAAACCGTGGTCGATCTCTATGTCACTTGATCTCTGCCAAAAAAACAACTTGTTTGTGACCCACATCTAACTTAACCTTCATTTTTTTTGGACATATACCCACCTACTTGAACACCTATTTGACCCCAAACAATATCTGTATCTAACCTAGCTTCCATTAGCTTAGATTCCTTTAAAACTCTGATAAAGTACCTTCAACCTACTTGACCTCCCAAAAAATCTCGTCGGTTCTCCCTAACCATCATTGGTTACATTCCAACCTTTTATAAAACCATGTTCAGTCTCTGTGTCACTGATCTCTGCTATTACAACCTATTCCTAGCTTATACCTACCTGAACACCTATTTGACCTTTAGATCTGTATCTAACCTAGCCTTTAGCTTATTCACCTATAACCAACCTATTTGACCTCTGGATCTCCTTCTAACCTAGCCTGTTGGATTAGATCTAGCCTATTGTGTTTGTATGAGATGCCTAAATCATATTAAACTACAGTAGGACAATATTTACTTTATTTCATCATTGAATTGTTTTAAATAGTGGATTGACAACCACCTAGGAAGTATCGCACTTCCAGAATCTAACATATGCTAGTCAGTCCACTGCTTATATTGTTTAACTCCCTTTGGTGGTCTTGTTTTGGTTCTTATATAGGTAGTTCCTCCTAGCCAAAAGGAAGGTCTCACAATCACTTTGATTTAGAATTTAGATACGCGCACATATAACCTTCAACCATCCTAAAACATGTATTCCTCTTACCACGTTTACCTTATCTGTTTCGTCAAGTACTTCTCAGAAAACTAAGAAATCAGGTGAAAAATTTTGGTACGTTTGGTGAGACCCATTTGGGATTTTTTTCATCTTTCTTCATTCCTAGGTGAAAAAATTGTGTGTGTTTGTTTCCCTTCTAGTAGCATTCACTTTAAAACTTTCTCCTTGGTAACATTCTCTTCTTTCTACTTTCTCCAAAAGACACATTTCTTTTGGTGTATTTAAAAAGAACCTTCTTATTCTTGTTTTTTGCATTTTAGTGAAAGAGCATCCCTCTTCCTGTTCATCTATCTTTGTCATCAAATATCATACTTTTGATTTGGGTTTAAAATAAGTGCACTGCATTCTGATTTCACTCATTAGCTCACATTAATTGAGGGAAACCTATATGCTGGAAGTCATGACCAGCTGATGGTTGACAAACAAATCATAGAAAAAAAATTCTATCCTTTTCTCTTTCTCTGAGTCTTACCAAACCACATAAAAATTCAAAGTACATACATTCTTAAACAACATCCTACCTAGAAGAAGTTGTAGGTGATCACATAATCATGACACAGTGGGCACCTAACTTGCTGCTCTGTCAAGTCATACTTCAGAGAGAAGCGTGCCCCCGCCATAACATTCCTAAGACATCACCCTTTAGAATTACTTCTTAAGAAGCCTTACTCAACAAGAAATTCTATTGTTCTATTCATAACAGTCAGTCTATACAAATAGCATAAGCTGAACAAACATAATACAATAGGCACTCTAGGAATGTTCTTTCTTAGTGTTCTGCTTAATTTGTGTTTTGAGGTTAGAGCTTTCGATCATTATTCTTTTCTTTCCTTGCACACTCCCAATCATAGTCGTTGTATTCTGACTTTGTCTTAGTGTTCCTGGACCACATCTACATCATTCTCAGAATTTTGGGTTTGATTCAATACTAGATGTTTAAATCACAACCATCTTTCTTATTCTCTGTTTCAATTTCACAGTAATCGGCTACAGTTATCCTTAACCGTCACCAGTTACATTCCAACCGGCATCGGTTTAACCCAACCGGTGTTTGTCTAAAGTATTTTTGGATACCTATCCAAAAGACACCTATTTCACTTTCTAAGTTGTAAAAGGCTACTATCACCTTTCATATTGTCATTATTTCAATCACAGTCACCTTACGTCTCATCCTGTGTAAAAATTGTCAATCTAGGACCATCATTTAACAAACTATTGGTTTTTCACAGTAACTGGCACTGGTTAATCCTAGTCGGCATCAGTTTACCCAAACCGGTGTCGATCACCCTGTGTTGTTTTACAGCTCATCAGCCAACCTAATTCACTCACCGTTGACTGTTTTCCTAGTTTTGTGTAATTCAGACATAATGCAATCTTTCCAAATCAGTTCTTCCCCACATGGTGCTGACCCAAAGTCAGGAAAGCACCCTCGTATTTCATACTAGCCGAATAGCACTCCCACCTAGCCCTTCATCACCTAGTCCTTCACCACCTTCCATCTCATCATCCACGGATCCTAATCAACCTATCACCATTCCTACATGTGACATGGAGTTCACATGACTCCTGGATCAGAATCCTGCTGCTTTGAGCCACTACCTCACCCATACCTCCACTCAAGATGCCTCAAGTCAATTGATCTATGGCATGCTCATATCCTTATCTCCATCCCTAATGATCACTTCTACCTCAGCTCCACCTCCTACCATGGTGACCTCACCCATTTTATCCCCAGTTGTATCACAGCTCGGTCCCATGCTAGCTTTTACTGCCGCATCCACCACCTCTATTACACCTACAGTCTCCACCATACCTTCATCCACCATCCAAAGCATAGCATCATCCGCACATGTTGTCTCATATATACCAGTCGCAACGCTACCACCCTTGGTGTCAGTAACCTCTACCCCATTTCAAAATGTTGTCCTTTCTATTCCCCAATCTCTACCTCCCATCTCTACCACGGTAACTACGAGTGTCCCACCCTCACATATCTACTACCAGCCACCTCTTGTTTCATCAGTTCATTCAGCCCGAGTATATACCCTCTATGTCTATCTCTGAATTCCCGCCCCCTTATTTGAAACCACCATAATCTAGAATGTCGTATTCTTCATATGTCCAACAACAACCTTCTTTCACTTCAAGGGTACCCAATCTTCACAACCTAACAATGACTTTATCAAGTTAATGATGGAAAAGATGTAGATATCAGAAGCTTCTATTTCCAGTTCCCACAATTCTCTCACCTATGATGATATTTTTAATGAGCCTATTCACCCATCCATTCCCATTTTCCCATATCCCATACAATGGGAGATGCCTAAGTTTAACCACTTTAACAGTAAGGAAGACCCGCGGCAACATTTACGATCTTTCAAACATGGATGTTATTTAATTTACCATGATGATGCTTTCCTTTTGTGAACCTTTCCCATGTCCCTAACTAGTCCAACATTGGACTGGTACAGTGGATTACCTAGACATTCCATCTTCTCATTCAACCAAATAGCCCAAGCCTTCTTGGATCATTTTTCGATTAACATCATCAAGAAGGTTACCATGACCGATCTTTATTCTACGCATCGATATGATGATGAATCTATCATAGATTTTGTCACTTATTGGCGTAGCCTAATCAACCAACTCACTTTCCAATTACCGCAAACTGAAATCATAGAGCTCTTCACACGAGCCTGTGCTAGACATATCTCACCTACCTTACAGGTGTAAACTTTCTGAACATTCGATGAGGATTTCACCATGGCATGTAAGCTCAAAATTTGTGCCATCGAAGAGAAGAAGATAAAATTACGAAACAAGAACTCCTTGTTTAAATCACACGATACTTCCACTTCCTCGAAACCTCAGAAAATTTATTCCAAAGCCAAGGGAACTACCAATGCAGTGGTGCTTAAGGCTGGCCTTGCCCATCTATCCAGATCATGCTAAACCTTCATCTAATCTGTCACTAGTCCAAGCCTTCCAATTCAAATGAGAACAAAATAAATACACCTCAATTGGGGAACCATATTCATTTGTTTTAGAAAATCTTATTAAATCTAATGCCATCACCCTTCCTCCTATCAAACCACAAACTGATTTTTGACCCCTCTAGCCCCATACCAGGTTGGTACAAAGGAAAATGACTATTGTAAATATCACCAGTGTAAATGGTCACAGTGAAAACAATTATATTACCTTTAAATACATTTTTCAGGGAATGCTCGAGAGCAACGAGTTAGTCTTGGATAACCCTAATGCACCTGCCAATCAAGACCTTCATATATTCAAGAAACCATTCCCCATCTAATGATCAAACTGGTGATACCTCATACAACGAAATGTAATACACGTGTGGTACATGTTATCTTTACCGAATTACCACTTGATTCCCAAGTATCTCCTATCCTCCTCCATCGAGTAAATCCTAACCCAAAATCCTCTAACCACACAGGAACCTTACTTTATCTATTCCTCTACCCATAGAGGAAATCCCTTCACCTCCCCATACACCTACAGAGGAGTCTCTGTCATTAGCACTGATATCGTTTCCCCTTTATCTTCCCTACCTAGTGAATCGCTACCAATTGTACCTCCTCCACCCACACAGGAGTACCCCTCACCTTCTCCACCTATTTAGGATCCAATAGATTTTCCGTTACCACTCGGTGACCACTCTTCATCAGCTACCCAAGATCCTGTGGACCTTCTATCGAATCTCTTACCTATAGAGGCCGAAGCCAATGAATTCCCTATTTCTCAAACACATTTTAAGGGAATCACCACTTGCTCCACACCTACCTCACCTCACATAGTGTTGCTCTCACGTTTGGCCGACCGCCTGGACTATGTTGATAGGTCTTTACTTTGGGGGCGTCTCTTACTCCCAGTCTTGACCCAAATGAAATCATCTTCCACTGAAACCTCTATCATTTATCTGAAGAAGTTTTAACAACCCAAACCTCACATGAACATAACTCTCAATACATCTTCTATTGCATCATCCTCATCTATACCCGCCTCTCTACCTACTAGGCGACGTGTTCCAACACCATCTCTTGTATCTAAACCCACTAGTGTTCTAGGGGTCACACCCACATTGAACCTTGCACATCCTCCTATTAGGATACACTTGACCACATCTTCCCATATACCTATTACACCAATCCCTAAACCTAAATGAAAAACCCAACCTTCTAATCCGCATGCAACAACCTCACCAACTACGCCTTTATTACCTTCACCCCTACCTTACATTTTAGGACTGTATGCTGGAAAAGTGACAGGTGAGCTTGAGAATCAACAAGTAACTCTTCAACGTACCTGACCTCCCGAGGTCGTGCCGAGACAGCCGGTGGGGGTAGAATATGCAGACAAACTAGTTAGGCAGTCTAATGTCTTCGACACGCACTAGTGGAATTTGTGAATCTAAGGCAAAGAAGGCCCTTCTAACTTGGACTGGTGTGATAGATCGATCAGCAAGGATGACTGCTCGAAGGCTCCAATCAATATCAAGCTCTGGCGTGATTCGATCTATGGGTTGCGGAATACGTGGAAAATGACCTGGGATTGTTTCGTGTATATCTCCTGATAAGGTCATATAGTGGATGATGAATATAATTGACTCTATGGATGATTTTCTGGCCTAGTCCAGAATTCCCTAGCTTCGTTAGCCACTATATCTAGTAAGGACAGTTGTTCGATGATGATAGGTGGAAGTGGAGTGGACCTGAATACCAAGATGCGTAGGCTAGTGTCTATGTCTAACTGACTTGTGGATTCGTTGGGCTGTGGGATCTGTGGATCACAACCATAGACTCTTGGTTGTTGCGGTCCTGTTATGGTCATACGCGGGATCAAGTTCTAATCCCTAGTATCCAGTAATCGTATGCTTTCTCAGCTTCTATGTTTAGAACCAATAGTTGTGCAATCTTCTCAGAATACCTTACAGGCGTTCTCGCAACCTGGATTCTTAAGCTGGTATCTATATCTACGAGGGTGTCTCCAGCGTCTGGCTGTGGAACTAGAGGATCGCACCCAAATGTTTGTTCTCTTTTGGAGCCCTTCTACAGTCATGTGGATGTTTTCTAGGGTAATCTGTAGTTTGGCTGACTTGACCAAAACGCATGTGCTTGGTCATCTTCTATGTTTAATCCTCTTAACTGAGAACTGATCAGTTGTAAATCTATGGTTGTTCGGAATACTTGTATCCTGAGATTTTGGTCTATGTCAACTATTGCTGTGAATAGGTTTGGTTGAGGCACGATTGGCTCAAATATATATTCCCTGGGCTCTTGAGGTCCCGTGATTGTCATACGAAACAAAATGCAAATCTAACTGTAACGAAGCAAATTCTAACTATGTGAAATAAATCTAACATGTATAACTTTTATTCTTCTAAGAAAACTTTTAATAATTTTAAGGAAAGTAAACTATTTTAAGCATATCTAGAAATAATAACTAAACAATAATTTGAAACAGACAAGATAACCGAGTGTAGTTATTTGCCTGTGCGATTTTGTAGAATTACTCTAAATAAAATAGTTTGTCTAATCTACCGGCAAGATTCTCGATCCTACCTCAGAAGTGAGGAGTGAATCATAGTTTCTCAGAAACTATCAATCCCCACAGCTTCCCTGGCAATGTCGAGAATAGAATTTATTGAAATAAAGTGATTAACTACTCTATTTGATATGATTCTGACTAGAACTTTGAAATTTAAAACCTGGATTCTGCAGAACAATGGTGGATCCGATGGTGTATGTGATCTCGTCCCCTCAGTATGATCTCCTCGTTCTTTCGTGTTCACGTGGATCCAGAAAAGCGTGTAATGCTAGCACCCGATAGGAGTAGATTTTGGGACAAGGACAACTTCAGAATGCAGACTGAAAATGCGAGTAGGAGAGGGATAGCGCAAGAGTACAGAGCTTGCCTTATGCAATTCCTAGCAAGATTTTACTGCGAGCCATGCAACATGAAGTGACCAGAACCTGTAACTATCCTATACGAAGAGCAAAACCTGCAACTTTAATGGCTTCCTAAGCTATTCTGTTCCAATGGATTGGATAAAATAAAGACACTGCTTGCACAAGTTGGATATGTGGCTTACCAACAGCTGAATAAAGCTAACCAGGTATATAATGGATTGAACTAATAACTCCAAGACACAATAAAAACAAATCTACAGCAAAGAGAAATTCAGAGGCAAGCTTCTAACTGGATTGGGATGAGATAACAACACTTGCCTGCACAAGATGGGTCTGTGGCTTACCAACAGCTGAACAATACTAACCAAGTATGAAATGAACTATGCTATCAATCCTAAGCAAGCTAACAGACCAAACCACTGAAAATCAGAAGACTCTAACTAGCTAGGAAAAATGGTGGCCATTTGCCTCAGCACAAGCTATGCATTTATAGGAATTCCAACACTCAAAAACCAAAACCAAATTGAACTCCTAAACAATAAACAAAGGAAAAACACTATTCCAGGGGACCAAAAACATAAATGCATGCTCAAGTCAGCAAAGAAAAGCTGGTGAATCATGATATTTCACGCGAGTCACGTCAAAAGAGCATTCTGGAAAACGCGCACAGGACCGCCGCTCTGAGCAGGGCGGCGGTTACAGGACCGCCGCCCTGTTCAGGGCGGCGGTCACGAGACCGCCGCCCTGCAGGGGCGGCGGTTTCATCACTGAAGGTCAAGAGGCCAAGGAAAGAGGGAAAAAAGGGGAAAACAAAGGGCGCGGGGGCTAAGCGGGGCATGCGGGATGTTAACGCATACTCCGAGGGCTTTTTCGGATCCCGAACACCTTGCGAGGAGACCTGTATCATCATCGGGGCACTTATTACACTGTTCCGGCAGTACAGTACCTTACAATTTTGGGTACGTACATATTGCCCCCTCGGAGAAGCGTTTTAGCCATGAAAAGGTGCAAAAATGGTGGGTCTGAGTATGGCGGTCCCGAAATGGGGAGTTTAGAAGCTTATACCTTACTCGTCCGTGTGTTGAAATGACGCCATCCGAAATTCCCGCTACCTGCAAAATGAAAAGAGAGCTCAAGTGCAGATAGATACAATAACTTGGAAAATAAACGCTAAAATAATAGGGAATGAGAACGTACCATTCGTGTGGGGATAGAAACTTACCTCCGTCAGCGCTCCAAACCTGCGAAAAAGTCATTTTAAAATGAAACAGAACGATATATATATGAAAGTGGGCCCATTTTCCTATTCATTTGCGCGAGTCGATTTGATTGATTTTGAGCTCTGGGACCCACGGTGACGGTTTCTCACGTGAGTAGAGTCAAAATGTCCGCAACGAGATTGTGATCATGCCTCCACGTGCGGAACACCGACCTCAACAGCAGATCACAGGTTGGTTTTCTTCAATTTTGTGTTTTTCCCCCTTTAAAATTGAAATGTTAAATTCTTTGTAATGGGGGGGTTATTTTTGAAAATGTTAGGTTCAAAAGGTCCACCTAGGGGGGGCGCCTACTGGGTAGGCTCCATTTTTAGTTTAAATGGTCTATTTTTGCTCATTTTGGGCTTTTTGGGGTTAACAACCCGCGCGGGTTTTTGGACCGCGACCGCCGCCCTGGCCAGGGCGGCGGTTACATGACCGCCGCCCTGTTCAGGGCGGCGGTTACATGACCGCCGCCCTTAAGGCGGCGGTTACAAAACCGCCTCCCTGCTCAGGGCGGCGGTTCTGACCAGAATGCAAAAGAACTTGATTTTTGAGATTGCACTTGTATTTTCTTGCACTTCTATGTGTTTTTATGACCTTCTTGGTATTGTTCAGATACTAACTTGCTCTGTTTTGTGTGTTTTTGGGTGTATGCAGGCGAGGGAGGAGTATATCAGATGGAGCCGAGAGAGAGAGTGTGATTGGCTCTCCGGGGTATTGGATGCCCTTTCTCAGGATGAGGAGGATACATTACAGAGGGCTGGCATATTGCGTATATCACGCGTGCCCCATGTCACACCATCCAGTCACATACTTTGTGACTTATTTTCATATTGGGACGCAGATCGGAACACTTTCCGACTGCCAGGGGTCCGTGGTGAGTGGACCATCACTTTGGAGGATGTCTACCGTATCCTGGGGGTCCCGATCATCGGGAGGAGACTCACACTGGAGACGGCAGGGTCCCGAGCACAGATTGCACAGTGGGCAGCGTACATGGGAGATGCAGCCATCTCCACGGGGTCGAAGAAGGGAGTGAGAGTTCGATCCATTCCTTCTTTGCCCATCCCCATACTTCGACAGGCTATCATGGGGATCCTTGCCTCGAGGCTGATCGGGGACAAGGGAGGGGATACTTTACTATACTGCTGGGCCCCCATCATTGCACAGATAGAGGGGCATGGCCGGATATACGCCTGGGGCGCAGATATTCTGGGGACCACCTACCATGATTTATACAGGGTGGTCCGTCTACAGGGACATTCATTGAGCCACCCAACTCTAGTTATGAGTTGGGTGTATGAGCGCTTCATCCCTTATGGCAGGGGCGTGGAGGTGGCAGATCCAGGGGCTGTGAGGGCAGCCAGATGGACAGATATGTCGGTGCTTAGAGCACCTCACCAGCCAGTTGCCTCTCTTACTACAGCAGACATGGAGGCGACACCGTACCAGCTTATGGCCGGTATATGGGGAGAGGAGACTCTTACATTGATTTCTTGCTCCACCACAGGGCAGCTTATTGACCGCGTGGGACGAGTGGAGGTACATCCTTTTGGCAGAGTTCCTCAGCAGTTTGGCCTACCATATATGGGCATGCTTCCCCCAGTGGCACCAGTCTATAGATCAGTCCGTGAGGCTAGAGGGGGGCCTAGAGGCCGTGGTTGGACAGTGATCACTCCTGGCACTCCCATTGCAGCCAGGAGGATAGTTCAGGCTAGAGGGAGAGCTGGTGCGCCTCGGGCACCTTTACTTCAGATTGCTGCGGGTCCCGCTCATAGCAGTGATGACCCCATAGATATTGACTCCGATTCTGAGGAGTTTACAGAGGGAGGATCGGAGGAGCAGACTGATGACAGTGATCCTGAGTGGCATGACACTCAGGACATTTTACAGGCAGAGAGGGCCGAGCAGAGTGCAGAGAGAGAGACTCTAGTTTCAGAGGAGCCACTCTCCCAGGGCCATGGTGGAGAGGATGAGTCCGTTGCGGGGCGTCATGTTGCTCCCACTACAGGAGCAGCCCCTCAGTCGGCAGCGGCATCTGCGGGTGGGTGCTGGCCCTAGCGACCCATCTTGGAGGCCCGGTGATCTGAGTAAGTTATCCTTTCTTCCTTTCAATGTTGTTTAATTTAGGATTTGTTTTAATTGCTATTTCTCCTTGTGTTTTGATCTTGTATCTTTTAGTCTCTTGCCTAGTTTCTAATTCATTTTTTCTTCTTTGTTTGCAGAGACTGTTGACGAGTGGCGGGATCTAATCCGCAGGGTATGCACTGATTCCCTGATGATCCCTATGGATAGGACCCGTGCGGAGCTATCCGTAGATGCCGGGGAGCCCTCAGCAGCCGGTAGGCATACCGACGTCTTCGCTCCCGTTTGGCACGTGGCCAGGATGGTGTCGACTCTCCGTACATAGTTGGCAGGCTATAGGACAGCCAAGCATCTTATGAGGAGCCATTCTCATGGCGAGACCACGGCTGCCCCTCGGGACCCTGAGCCCTCCGTGCATTCAGAGCGCCGGCGTAGCCGGAGCCCTAGGCGAGGGCGCGCACCTTCAGAGGGGTCGCGTAGGGGTTGAGAGACCACTTGGCTCCTATGTATTTTGTACTATAGATTCTTTTGTATATCACGGGCTCTTTGAGCGTTTTGACCATGCCTAGTGCATGATGGCATTGTATATAAACATTGATTATTTATATATATGCATTCGTTTTTGGACCAAAACTTGTCACTCATGTTTTCCCTTTCTGTTTCCAACTGCTTTGTGTATACTACGATGTATGTTTTATATGCTTTCTAGAATGTATGCAATGGAAAACAGATGATGTAAATGCTTGCTTTCTTTTTGTGTTTCATGATGCTGATACATGATAATGTAGATATATTGTGATTTTGAATCTTAGCTTCTGTGAGCAATTTGGATACCTCATGTTTGTTTTGGCAAAGTGATGAAAATAACAAATATGATGAACAGATTAACTTGCCCCACTCCTAACTCCACGCAACTAGTAAGATGTGAGGGCTCATCACCAAGAGCCAAGAAGGTGCAAGTTATGAAATATGGTGAAATGATAGTGATGAAAGATAGACAAAGCTTTGGTGGAACCAAATTGAAAGCTACAGGCTTACTCCACCCGAATGACTTCATAGTTTTGGATGCAACTTGCTTTGTGGTTTATCCAGACTTAGACCCGTAGATGGCCACATAGTGGACAAAATCTGGGTTTTTAGGATTTTTAACTCTTTTTGGAATTTTGAATATCTGATTCATTCATTTTTGACTCAAAGTTTGAATAGTTTGTTTATGACCTTTTAACGTTTGCTTTGTCAAGAGGACCCCCTACACTTTGCCCCATACTACTAGTAAGAAGCGTGGGTTTATCACCGTGGGCAAGGCATAGGCGAGTAAGGGCATTTCCATCCTTTCCCAACCCTACGTCACTAGTAAGAGACGCAAGCTCATCACCGAAGGTTGGTGGGGCAAGGAAATGTGTAAAAATAAAATTTTCTGTTTAATCACTTTTTGACTTGTCTTTTTGAGTAAAATGTCAGTATATGCTTATTTCCAAAGAGATGTATATATGGGATAGATGTGACACCATGAAGCTTCTAGAACAGACCATAGGCAAGACACCTATCCTAAGAAGAAATCAAAGCGAGAAAGAAACTTGCAGATCTTGGTATGGTTACCGTTAAGACTTCGTCATGTCTGATTTTATTTGATAAAAGATTCTGAAGTGATTGATGATATCGTGAAAATGGAGAGATATGATTAGAAAGTTTTGTGCCAACAACATCATGAGTTTGTAATGAATTGCTTTGAGAATAGACTCCTTGATCACAATTTGTGTAAGAAACGAATGGACAAAATGATCCTAATTTATATGAAAATGCAATGTAGATAGTTATATAGGTAGCGTTAGCTGCTTATGCGTAGAAACGTTTGAGGTGCAGGGAATTGACTGTTTCACCAAACTCCTCACCTTCTAACGTACATAAGAGGTATGCACCATTTCCATAGTCCTTCATGACTCGGTATGGGCCCAACCATTTGGGCCGGAATTTCCTTCCTTCGCCGGTCTTCTTATCGATCTGGCTGTCTAGTCTTAGAACTAGATCACCTTCGTATATGTCACGTTCATAGACCTTCTTGTTATACTGCCGGCACATCCGGTCAGCGTAGACTCTATGTCGTTGTTCAGCATCTAACCTGGTTTCATCTAGGCTTTCTAGTTGGGAAAGACGCGCTTCTCTGTAAGCGTCTTCATCCAGAACTCCTTGTAATGAAATGCGAAGACTAGGTATTTCAACCTCGAGTGGGAGAACTGCTTCTGCCCCAAATACCAGCGAGAAAGGAGTTGCTCCCGTTGGTGTTCTTATTGAGGTTCGGTGGGCCCATAAGGCCGGGTATAACTTTAAATGCCAATCTCGCTTGTTTTCTTTTACCGTTTTAAGGAGAATGGCTTTCAATGTTTTGTTTGTTGCTTCAGCCTGTCCGTTGGCTTGGGGATAATACAAGGAAGCCGTATGATGGCTTATCTTAAATTTATTGCATAACTCACGAATTTCTTCATTCTTAAAAGAAGTTCCATTATCGGAGATAATGATTTACGGGATACCGTACCTGCAAATGATTTCGTTTAAAATGAACTTAGTGATTACAGAACCAAGTACAGTAGTAAGAGGCATGGCCTCCACCCATTTGGTAAAATATTCAGTGGCCGTGATTATAAAATTATGGCCGTCTGTGGATGAGGGAGAGAATTTCCCTATTAAGTCTAGACCCCATGTAGAAAAGGGCCATGGAGTAGCGATTGGTTGTAGAGCTTGTGCTGGCATGTGGATCTCATGGAGAATTCTTGGCACTTATGACACCTGCGTGCAAACTCTATCACGTCATGTTCTAGAGTGGGCCAGAAATAGCCCATTCGATGTATTTTTCGAGCAGTGGCATGGCCGCCGAAGTGGCCTCCACATATACCGCTGTGGGATTCATGGAGAATCCTCTTGGACTCTTCTGTGTCGACACACCTTAAGAGCATTCCATCGAATGCTTTTCGATAGAGCACTTGCTCTATAATGACATATTTAGCTACGATTATGCGTAACCGCCTTCTTTGTTGCGGTGTACCTCCTTCTAGATACGTATGGTCCATGATATAATTAATGATATCAGTGTACCAAGGACACTCAGAGATAGCGGGTCGGGTTTCGATGTAGTATACGCATTCATCTGGAAAATCTAAATCTACTAGACCGCTTCCGTCTAATGGGTTGTCAGCTAACCAATCCGCGATGATTTGTCCTTTAACTGACTTCTGATTTACAAATGTTAATTCGAACTCTCCCATTAAGGTTATAAAATGTCCAGCCTTTTTAGAAAAAGACCCTTGTGTGAGGAAAGTTCGTAAGTGGTCGTTTTTACCATGACCCTTTTCTCTTGATTTAGCATATAGTGTCTTAGGCGTTTGGTTGCAAAGACTATGGCAAGACATTCTCGTTCTGCTTGTGTATAGCGTGTTTCATAGTCGAGCAGTGTTCGGCTAATGAAATAAATCGCACGTTCTCTTTTGTCATCATCTTCTTGGGCCAACATGCAAGCTAACGAGACATTGGTAGCTCGTGAGTATAAAATTAACGGGCGATCTAGCTTAGGTGGCATTAGCGTAGGTGGTGACAACAAGAAACGCTTAACTACGTCAAAAGCTTCATTGCAGTCCTTGGTCCAATCAATGCTATAATCCTTCTTGAGTAAATTGTTGATTGGATGAATGGCGAAGCTTAAGTCTGGGATAAATCTTCGGACTGCACCCAACTTTTCGAGAAATGACCTGATTCCAGATTCATCCGAAGGTGGAACCATTTCGAGGACAGCCCGAATTTTGGTTGGGTCAACATCTATTCCTCGTGACGATATGATATAACCTAGGAGCTTTCCTCCTGTTACACCAAAGACGCATTTCTCTGGATTTAGCGTGACTCCGTATTCTATTAGACGTGAAAGAATGACGCGGAGTACTTCCGGATGGTCACAACGCTTCTTGGCTTTAGCCAATAAGTCATCTACGTAAGATTCCATGATTTTATGAATTAGATCGTGAAATATGTATGTCATAGCTCGCTGGTACGTAGCACCAGCATTCTTGAGACCGAATGGCATAACAGCATAGCAATAGGTTCCCCAAGGAGTTATAAACGTGGTTTTAGCTTGATCTTGCTCGGATATTCTGATTTGATTGTATCCCGAGAATCCATCCATGAGAGACAAGAGTTCAAAACCAGCTGTTGCATCAACAATAACATCAATGGATGGTAATGGGAAATCGTCTTTAGGACACGCTTTGTTGATGTCTCGGAAATCTATGCAAATGCGTATCTTTCCATTCTTCTTGAGAACGGGAACGATGTTAGATACCCATTGGGAGTAGTCAACTGGCTTGATGAATCCTACCTGAAGGAGTTTTATTACTTCCTCTTTTACCATGAGAGCTACTTTGGGCTTCATGGGTCTTGATTTTTGTTTAATTGGCTTTGCATCTGATCTAGTGACGAGGTTGTGCACCGCAATGTGGGGTGCGACTCCTGTCATCTCCTTGTAATTAAATGCAAACACCTTCTGATGTTCTTTGAGGATCCTGAGTATGTATTTCCACTTCTTCTGGTGTTAACGAAGAACCTAATTTTAAAATTCTCGGTTCATCTTCTGTCCCGATGTTGACATCGATTGTTTCTTCGATCAAAGAGGCGTTACCCTCTTCGAACTCAGGTGGTGCTGGAGGTAAATCTAGATCATCCCCATTTTCTATTGCGTATATGCTAGGTTCCATTTGTGAGGGAAGATCCGTTATGGGATTTCCGAAGTAGGAAGACGAATGTGGAATCAAGGATAAATCTAGCATGTGATAGGAGAGATGTAGTGCTGCATAGGCATTTAAGTAATCCAAAGTAGCCGCATCATTTCCAACATGGTCTAGGATGGTAGATTCACTTCCGCTTGAAAGAGGATTTGTCATTGTTTTTATCAATGGTTCATCACGAATGGACACTGTGAACTGAGTATCTTCTAACTCATTGCTTGGAGTAAAACGTGATGCTGAGGTTGCTATTGAATCGGCGAGAAGATTTTTCTCTCGAGGGATTGCTTCAATGGATATGAAAGTTGAACGCCTTGCTTAAATCTAACACAGCGTTTTTGTAGAGTTGTAAATGTTCGGCTTTAGTTTCATATACTTCAGAAACTTGGTTTGCCACTAATTGTGAGTCTCCTAAGACTCTGATGTTATCAACACCAATTCTTTTGGCTAAGGTGAGGCCAAGGAGGAGGGCTTCGTACTCAGCGCCGTTGTTTGTGCATTCGAAATTTAGTTTAAAGGAAAATGGCAGGACTTTTTCCTCGGGTGAAGTAAGAATTATACCTGCCCCTGCTCCATAACGGCACCTAGCCCCATCAAAATGGAGAGTCCAATACTTAGCTGGGAATATAGATGTTGGGGCATCTGTTGTGCGTTTGCGCACTCTACTTCCACCATGCAGAGATCTTCTGCTGGTAAGGAACCAACACCTAGGGAAAATCCTATGCCTACTGAATCAAATGGTAAGAACATTGGTAAATCTTGTTCTATCAACTTCAACAATTTTCGTAGTAGTCCCTAATGATACTGTTTCTTTAGTTTTATCTTTAGGGGTTGGAATTGTTTTGGCTATGCTGGTAGTTTCAAGATCCGTTGTAGGTACCAACTTTTCCTTTGGCTTTTGAGTCAGTGGGTTTGTTAAGTTGGTTTGTTGGAAGTTCAAATTCTGAGTGTACACCTGGTCTTTTCTTTAAGTCAGCTAGGTGCACATCAAATGGTTTTGGATCACCTTTGGCTACAAATACCTTTCCTAGATGTAAGAATCTTACTTCTTGAAATAACGTAGAAGGGATTGCCTTCATGCGGTGTATCCATGGTCGGCCGAGGATCATATTATAATTAGTTTCCCGATCTATAATATAAAACTCAGTCAAGATTGTTTTGGGTCCTAAGGTGACCGGTAGTATTATGGTTCCTATTGAAGTGGCTTTAAGGCTATCATAGCCTCTTAATGTATTTCGAGTGGTGGAACAATTTGTTTCCCCATATCCTAGTTTTTGGAGGAAAGAGAAGGGGACTATGTTAACTGCAGCCCCATCGTCAACCATTGCCCGTTTTACGTAATTATTATAAACCCATACTTGTAAGTGTAAGGCTGGATCACCTCGGCGTGTGATCTCAGCATCTGTAGGCATTTTACTTATTTCGAATATGAATTCGACATCTCTATCCGCCTATCCCGGAGGATGAACATCAAAGTCTATATGATTTACCTGTGTTTTAGGTGGTGGAGTGATGTTAATTAAATGACCTAAACCTAACGCTTCTAAAAGAGAAGCCCTGTGGGTAGGGGAGTTCTTTAGCAAGTCAAGAAACGAAATGTGCGAGAAGGTTTTTGTTAGATCATTAACTAAATCATAAGCACCCACAGGTTTTGCTATGTTTGTTGGATGTTATCTGTTTCTGGCAGGCGATTTGGACTTGGTTGAGAGAAATACTCTCGTGTCCTTGTTACACCGCTTCAACGGGTAATTCTGAGTCTAACTCTACTAATCCGACTACCTTAGGATCATGGTTTACTTCCTAGTTGCGCGCGCAACTAATGGATTTAGTGAAGTCGAGGCATCATGATTGTTGTTTCCTATTATTGCACCCTTGTTTGTTCCAGTTGAATTTTGTCTGTTGTTATCGTGATTTGGGAGTGGATCGTTAAAGATCTTCAAGGGTGCGTTTCGAGGGGAAACTGCTCCTGAAAAGGTATTTGTCGTCGGTAATGTAAGATCTGCTAAGAACATATCCATAAAAAATTGGTTTTTGTTCATTTGGCAAGCGTTGCATGAAATTTATTGTAGTCACGACACGTCCTAGTGTCATGGCCCTGGATTTTGTGGAAGCCACAATACGAATTAGGATTATAATTCATAGTTTTTTGGTTTGGTGAATGTCGTGGCCCAGAATTTTGATCAAACCGTTGTCTATTTGGAATAAAGTTTTGCATTTGCTGGTTTTGGTTTTGACTCTGGTTTTGATAACCAACTGAGTTTTGGTTTGGACCCTTCGTGGGGTTTCACCATTTTTGTTGTTGTTGTTGTTGTGGATGATTAAAGTCCATTGTATTGATTGTCAGGGTAAAGTTGTTGTTTCGTTGGTTGTTTGCTTGTGATGGGGTACTGGCTATATTCACCTTTTTCGGTTGGTCGGTTACTCCATCGGTTGTTACACCCTGATTTTTATTAATGATTTTAGGTCCTTGGTTGAGCGTTTGTGGTAGTGGGGATAATTTGTAGTATTCTGATTGGAGATGCAATTAACTTCCCGTTTGCTCCATATGTTTTGCGACCACTATCAATTGCTGCTTGATCTATTCGAAGGGCACTCTCCAATACCTCATCGTAAGTTCTTAATGGGAACTTCTGGACTTCTTCCTTCACTTCTTCTGCTGAGAGAATGAAGGAATAAATCACATAGTTCCATCTGATCCATGTTTGGAGCACTTGCCGATGAATAAAGGACTGTACGCCACCTTTGGATGAAATGGGCGACAGACTCGTTATGTTCTTGTTTGATGTGCAAGAACTCCCTGATTCCTGTTCTTAATAGTTTGTTCATGTCGAAGGCTTTGATGAACTCAGACACGAGTTGTTTGAATGAATGTATGGAAGCCTCAGGTATTCTATAATACCAATCGAGGGCAATGCCTTCCAAGGTTTTGGGAATATTTTAGCAACAAACCCCATCCCATGGGAGTAATTCTCGAATGGCTGTAGCGTAAGCTTTGATATGTGCATTCGGATCTCCCTCACCTTTGTATTTGGGCAAATCGGGAAGAGGCCTTGGAAGCATACGCTTCGTATGGTGAAATCTAAGGGCTCCTTTAAATATTCTGAATAAGTCCCTATTGCATACGTCTTTTTCGACCATTGATGGTGCCTTGTTGAGGGAGCGGTGGTGGAACTGGGTTGTTGATATGGCGTAACGTACGCGTTGGCAGGGGCATAAGGCACTGGTCCCTGCATTTGAGTAAACATGCCGGGGAGGAGAGTACATCTCCCCTTGTGGTGATTTGGAGTACATGTTTAAGTACGAAGGGGTACTATCCAGGAATGGATTGTTTCCTGAGTACTGTACCGACCAGGGAGGAACTAGTAATGTAGTGAGAGTGGGTCTAGTGGCGTTTGTTGTGGAATATGAGGAGTCATACCCTAACGTGCCTACTCCTGTGAGGAGATCTACTTGGCTAGGATGGTGCGGAGGATTGGAACTTCCTGTTTGTATGAATTTTGAATTTTGACTTGCTTGGCAAGTTCTAATCCCTCTAACTTTTTCTATTAGAGTTGAAATGACTTCATTTGGTGAAGTCACGATATTTGCCTTGGTGGCGTTTGTTGTATATCCTGGTGTTGTATAGGTATGTGATATCCTGTCATGAACTGATCACTATCTTGCCAAGTTTCTCCAAGAATATTTTCCTATATGCAGTGATGGCATAGAGGTATTTTCTTGAAAAGAGAGAACTCGGGCTTGTATTTGTAAACCTCCTACAGGTGGGTACATTCCCTGAGAGCGTTGTTCACATCCTAGGATAACGTATTTGAGTCCATCATCTAGACCTGAGGTATGGATCTGATTGTCTACTAATATTGTGTGGTCTAAGTAGCATTTGAGGAGATGAACCAGATTCTCCAGTCAATGTCATATTGTTTGAGCCTGAAGGCTCTGTTTGTGTTTGAGGAGGTTGCTCCAACCCCTCTGTTTGGAAAAGACGAACTATATCTGATTCCTTGGCGTTTGTGTTGACAACTGATTAGTTGAATAGTTGTCGCCCCACATTGAGAGTGAGGGTGATGATTGTCCTATTCTGTTGGGCATAGTATGCCTCAGACCCAGGAGGGGTCTGCCATATGCATCGAATCCCGACATATTCGGGGGGTATATGAATACCCGCAGAATAATGGGAAGGAGCGAAGGTGATTTGAGAAAAGATGAAACTTCTCATACTATCAGAGAAGGTGAAACAATTGTAGGGTTTGTTCACGTCAGGTTCACCAATTTTGTACGTCGGGTTTCACCAATTTTGTAAAAGCAACAGGCGAGCGTGAAATCTACAAGTGACTCTCTTCCACGTACCCCGACCTCCCGAGGTCGTGCCGAGACAGCCGGTGGGGATGGAATATGCGTGGGTACGGACAAAAACTAGTAGGTCTAATGTCTTCAACACTAGATGTCTTCGACACGCACTAATGGTATTTGCGAATCTAAGGCAAAGAAGGCCCTTCTAACTTGGACTGGTGTGATAGATCGATCAGCAGGATGACTGCTCGAAGGCTCCAATCAATATCGAGCTCTGGCGTGATTCGATCTATGGGTTGTGGGAATGCGTGGAAATGACCTGGGATGTTTCGTGTATTTCTCCTGATAGGGTCATATGGTGGAAAAATAAGTCAACTCTATGGACGATTCTCTGGCCTAGTCCAAAATTCTCTAGCTTCGTTAGCTATTGTGTCTAGTAGGGACAACTGTGTTCGAATGATGATAGGTGGAATGGAGTAGACTGAAATACTAATGTGCGTAGGCCAGTGTCTATATCTAACTGACTTGTGGATTCGTTAGGCTGTGGGGATTTGTGGATCACAACCGTAGACTCTTGGTTGTTGCGGTCCTGTTATGGTCATACGTGAGATCAAGTTCTAATCCCTAGTATCCAGTAATCGTAAGCTTTCTCAGCTTCTACGTTTTAGAATCAGCAGTTGTGCGATTTTCTCAGAATACCTCACAGGTGTTCTAGCAACTTGGATTCTTAAGCTGGTATCTATATCTACTACGAGGGTGTCTCCAGCGTCTGGCTGTGGAACTAAAGGATCACACCCGAATATTTGTTCTCTTTCAAATCCTTCTACAGTCATGCGGATGTTTTCCTAGGATAACCTGTAGTTTGGCTTGATTTGACCAAAATGTGTGTGCTTGGTCGTCTTCTACGTTTAACCCTCTCAACTGTGAGAACCTGATCCTGTTGGAAGTCTGTTGTTGTTTGGAAGACTTGTATCCTAAGGTTTGGTCAATGTCAGTTATGCCACTATGATATTGGGCTGGGGCACGATTGGCTCGAAAATGTATTCCCTGGGCTCCCTAGGTCCCGTAATTGTCATGCAAAAGCAAAACTGTAATGAAACAAAACTATAATAAAGTAAAATCTAAGTAATACAATTTAAGTTATATATAATTCTTTTTTTTCTGTATTTTCTGGCAATTTATAAGAAAGCAGCTATTTAAAATATTTAGAATTGACAACTAAACTAATAACGTAAAACAAACAAAATAGCCGAGTGTAGCTATTTGTCTGTGCAATTTTGTATATCTATTCTAAACAACGAAATAACTAATCTATTTGCAAGATTCTCGATCCTACCTCAGAAGTGAGGAGTGAATCATAGTTTCTCAGAAAACTATCAATCCCCACAAACTTCCCTGGCAATATCGAGAATAGAAATAACTGTAATAAAGCGATTAACTACTTATTTGATAAGTTCTAACTAAAACTTTGAAAGAGGGAACCTGGATTTCGCAGAACAGTGGCAATCCGATGGTGTGTGTGATTCTTGTCCCCTCAGTATGATCTCCTCGTTCTTTGTGTTCACGTGAATCCAGAAAAGCGTGTAATGCTTGCATCAACAGGAATAGATATTTGGATCAAGGACAGCCTTCAGAATGCAGACAAAATAGAATGCGGATAGGAGAGGGATAGCGCAAGAGTACAGAGCTTGGCCTATGCAATTCCTAGCGGGGTCTACTGCGAATCATGCAACAAAAGCATCCAGAACCTGAAACTATGTCTGTATGAAGAGAAAAACCTGCAACTTTAATGGCTTCCTAAACTATTCTACTCCAAAATGCAATACAATACTGTTTGCACAGGAACTAAAGGATCACAACCAAATACTTGTTCTCTTTTGAGTCCTTGTACAGTCATACAGATATCCTATCAAGGTAGTCTATAGTTAGGATGATTTGACCAAAATGTGCATGCCTTGTTGTCTTCAACATTTAACCCTCTCAGTTGTTCACTAATTGCTTGTAGGTTTGTCATTGCTTGAAAGACCTATATCCTAAGGTCTTGATCTATATCAGCTAGTGTTGTGGGTAGATTTGGTTGAGGCACTATTGGTTCAAATATGTATTCTCTAGGCTCTCTAGGTCCCATGATTTTCATGCAAAATGATTCATCTTTTAACTAAAATTAATAAACTAATTATGAAAGATGAATCTATATTGTGCATGTATTCTTTTATTTTTATATTTTTGATTAAGTATTTTAACAAAATTAAAGAGTAACTATTCTAATATATTTAGAAAATGGACAACTAATATAGTAACAGAATTAAAATAAACAAAATATCATGGTGTGCCTATTTTCCTTTGCAATTGTGAATTTATCCTAAATATCTAAGCAACTAATTGTTTTAAATTAAAAGACTCTCGATCCTACCTCATAAGTGAGGAATGAATCACAGTTTCTTAGAAACTATCAATCCCCATAGCTTCACTGGTGATATCGAGAATGAGCTTTTGACTGAAATAAAATAATTTACTACTATATTTAATACGTTGTAACTAGAATTTTTATAGATCTCAAACCTGGCATGTATAGAACAGTGGTAAATCTAGTTGTGTGTGACTTTGTCCCCTCGTTCCTTTGTGTTCTCTTGAATCCATAAAAGCATGTCTATGATAGCATCAATAGAATAAGGAACTCAAACAATTGAAGATTTTGGATATAGACTGAATACAATGCGAGTAAGAGAGAGATAGTGCAAGTAAACAGAGCTTGACTATGTGATTCCTAGTGGGATTTACTACAGGAATACAACACAAATGCTACAAGAGTTTTAGAAGCTATCTTTTGTGACTAAACAAAACCTATAACTCTAAATGGATTCCAATCTAAGAATGAAACTATTTTATTTTAAACTGACTTGCATGGAACAACAATGAAGCAAGAATGAAACAAGAAGATTGAATGACCTCTAAATAGCAAAGGAAGACCAACAATGGATGCAAAACATGAAATTTTTGGAATTCTATGCAAGAAACTCAAAGAATGAATGATTAAATAGAGAAGGAGAAGGGCCTTTTGTTTGAAAACAAGCTAGCTATCTATAGCAAATGCATTCACTAGAAGGTAACTTGGAATGGAACTCTTTTACCATCAACCAAAGTGAAAACACTGTTCATAGGGTGGCCAAAACATAAATGCAAAGCAAAGTAGCTGAAAAATGCAAATAGAAATTGAAATTTTACGTTTGACGTGATCGTTGGAACTTTTTGGAAAACACATATAGGACTGCCACCCTATGCAGAGTAGCAATTACAAGACAACCGCCCTATTCTGGGCAGCGGTCATGGGACTGCCACCTAGGTAGGGTGGTGGTCTTGTAACTAAAGACCAAAATGCAAGAAAAGGGGGGGCATAGGGTAGAACAAAGCATGTGGAGGCCGGGTGAGGCACATGAGATACAAACGTAAACTTGGCAAGCTTTTTTGGATCCTGACCACATTGCGAGGAGACCTGTATCATCATTGGGGCATGTTTAACATCTTTTTGGCGATGCAGTACCCTCAAATTTTGGGTACGTACAGTCACCCCTAGGATTATTTCCAAATTTATTTTTCACTTTAGGTTGGTGTTGGGCTTGAGAAATTTTTCCTAGCACGTTCTCTACTCTAGAAAGTTTGTATGATATTTTCTCTACTTCCTCTACTAGGGTCTTGACCACCTCTTCCAGATCTACCCCCTTTCTTGCTTTAGGCTTCTAAAGATTGAATAACTTGACACCCCCCCTCTTTGGAGGTTTTCTTGTTTCCTTAATAGTATTCTCACTTTTTATTGCCATAGAGAAAGCTTGTCTCAAAGTTA
>JAHRHJ020000246.1:0-90178 GCA_019776745.2 Taxus chinensis | reverse complement strand
TGGAACATAACCCTTTCGGCATAACGCCTTAAGCTACAACAATGGGGGTGGTTCCAGGAACCCCAAAGTAGTCCACACAAAAGGGAACCTTGTGGGCAAAACGGGAAGTGCTCCGCACTACCTACTTGACTAGTGATTCCTTTGTGAGATAGCATTACAAGTTGTCTGTTGTGGTGACCCCAGTGATAGTACACGTAGATGCACTAGTTGCCTACTATTCTTGAAGGGGGTAAAGTAAAGTCGAGATACTCCCAAACTAGTCAGTGCGACTTTTTGGGTAAATCACGCTCGCTCGTGGCAACTTTGTAACACCTAGGGCAAGAGAACCACCTAGGAGAATATAATTTGGCCAGGAGCCCACTTTGACCATTTTAAAACAGTGTTGAGTTGTGAACCTTCTTTTTGAGAAACGTGTAACGTATTACTTTCGCCTAGTTTTTACTTGCCTTAGGGCGAGGCGAAACTCTACCAAAGTGAGACTAGCATTTTTTTTTGTCATTTTTTCTTAATTTATTTCCTTCATATTCTTTTGACACTTTGTTGATTAAAAGAGGTGTGATTACCTTTGTGTTGCCATTCGACTGTTTCTCTCACTTTTATGTCCGTTTACACCCATCCATGTTTGCGGCTGGGTTAGTTAAACGTCTAAAGTGAGTGGAGGCGTTTTCACGTCATTTGGTAGCCATTGTGATCTTGATACCCATGTCAAGATCGTCATTGTAGTTAGGCGTGGTTCATCACTACGGACTTCCATAGAGGAGTTAGCTTGTTTGTCTCGTATCATTACAATTTCGATATTTTACGTCTTGTTTCTTGTAAACTCGACATAAATACCTATATTGTACGGTTACACTGCACACATTCTTAACTATTCCTAGCTATACTTTGAGCCTTTTTTGTTCAGTTTTATTATTACCTCGATTTCAAAAGGTGTTAGGAACTACCATTTGTGCGTGTTATATCAATAACACCTCGATATCAATACTCCACTTTCTTGCAAAGTGGGTTAACATATCTTGGTGATATTGTTGTGTGTCATTCGCAAATCGTAATTGGCACTTTTTGAGATATAGGTCTTAATCAGACTTGAGCTTGCTCATCGTATATCTTGATTGGGAGATCGCATTTAACTTCATGTATTTACTTACGTCTTGTTCATTCCTTTGAACTTGGCATAAGTGGAGACATCTTGTTAATCATCTGGTATCACAAATTACTTTGAAACGTAGTCTAGGAAGTATTTCATTTGATTAGGTTTTGGTACCAAACGATTGTTTCATTGGTGAATTTATCACTTTATCACATTGGTATTCTCACACTGTTAATTTACTCTTAACACGTACATCTTGTGTTTCACTTAAGGGTAGACATTGAATTTTGAACAAATCTATAACTTACCTTAGTGAAATTCATCACAAAAACATGGCTCCCAAGACGCGTCTAGGGTTAACGAAACAAACATATGAGGAACAACAGGCGCAAGCTTGGGAAACCTCTAATAGACAAGGGTCAAACCCATTTATCGGACATGATCTAGGACCACTATTTTCTACAGAAAAGGAAACAGAAGAGATGGTCGATCATAGTGGAAATGAATTAGAATCACCACACGCAAACTTTGATTTTAACCTCACTCTACTAGATGAGTTTCTCCTTAGAAACAAAGATAGAGTTTTGGCACGGGTCATGGAATTAGGGGCCAAATTTCCCATTGAGAAGGAACCAATACTACAAACAAATGACACTACTAAGGAGGAACACCCCTTATCAATATGGAAGATATTTTAACAGGCGGGCATGCTTCCACTTCTTACGCAGAAAATGATAAAGTGGTAGGGCATAGAATACCCCTCATCAAAGTGCCACGAAGAAACAAGATAGAACATGAGACAGGGGGAAGAACCTCCACAATACGAAGAGGAAGAACCTTTAGAAGAAGAAGACACAAACCAAGTCACAATCCAACAACAACTCAGTAACTTAAGCCGATAACTAGCTTTGCTTACTTTCCAAGTACAAAAAGACACCAACAAGAACGTTCAAAAGTCAAAGCCTAATTTCAGGATCCACGAACTCCATCGAGAAAACCAAGGAGGAGAAGACACAAGGTATCATCATGTACACATCCCCGCTTCTCCCACTAAAGAACAATTGCTCGCACAAGAAGTACAATCTATGAAAGCAATGCTTGCGAGCATACAAGAAAGCAATATAGGGAGTATTAGGAAATACCAATACGAAGAACTATGCCCCTATCCTTTTAACAAGACAATGACCCTTCAAACCCTTTCCAAAGAAATTTGATATGCCAAAGTTCGACAAATACAAAGGAAAGGGAGACCCAAGGGATCATGTTAAAGATTTCTACATGGCATGTCAAGAGGTGTCTTATAGTGATAATTACCTCATCATAATTTTTTCCTAAGAGTCTAAGAGGTCAAGCATTAGAATGGTTTACGCACTTGCCATGAGGATCAATTTTCACCTGGCCAAAATTGGTGGAAAGATTCATGCCATAGAGAGTGACGTCACCATGGCAAACTTGTGCGGCACAAAACAACGCCCAAATAAGACCTTCACCAGCTTCCTCCAACGATGGAGAGGGATAGCTAGTCGCTTCCCTTGCGCTTTCCCTGAGAAGCAGCTAGTCAGTATTTTCGTCCCTAATCTCAACCCAGATATAATTTTCCACCTCCAAATGCATTGTGTCCGCACCTTTGAGGAGGTTATCGAGAAAGGGATTCAAATAGAAAAGGCTCTCATTGCCAAAGGCACCCTCAAAACCCAATCTAAAGACAACCAAAGTGTCAAACCTGCTAAAAAGCCAAAGATCTTTAACAAAAAACAAAAACGTGGTGGGAGACGGAATCACTAATTCCAAACGTGTTCAAACGGTCCAAACCAGTCAACCTTTTTAAACTAACCAAGGGCCCAATTCAAACCACCACCAAAGCGATGAACATTCACCTCCCTCAATGAACCATTGTCTGTCATACTAAAACAGTTGGATGCGGCCCACATGATGACCTATCCTACAACGCAACCGTTTGATGACAACACTCCTAAACCTTCATGGTATAAGGAGCATGAATACTGTGAAATGCATCGCGTTAAAGGTCATAAAACAGACAAATGTTTGTGACTTCGCCACTATATTCAAGACCTCATTGACAATGGAGAGATAGAGGTGGATAACCCTAGCCACATGCAAACACCTAACGAGAAAATGGGGATTTATAAGGAACCATTCCCCAAGCATGATAAGTCAGAAAAGGCAAAACCGGATCGGGGAGAGTCATCCCAAACCTATAAAGCCACAAACTACTTATATACCAAGAGAGATAACAATCATTACGATTCACTTATCGGATGTATTCGCTCCCCTGCTGACCGTGTCAATACCATCCGGATCAAGGGAAAGGACTGTGCTGCGGTAACAAGGCGTGCCCGCCTCGTGATTCCAGAACCCTCTCTGTTGACCCCACAAACTGGTAAATATAACCTTTTAGAACAACTTGAGAAGACACCTGCTAAGATCTCGATCTTAGATCTTCTCAAGATATCCAATGTGCATAAAGACATTTTGTATCAAACTCTTCAGGGGTCGGGAGTGCCTTTAGAAGTCAATCATGCATACCTTCAAGCCGTGGTGGAAAATATTGCACCCAATGAGCATCTCACTTTCAACCATAGGGGGGTCCCTACTGAGAATCCTACACATAATCTTCCCTTATACATTGAGGTAGTTGTTACCCACAGGTAAATCAAACAGGTGCTTGTGGATAACGGATCTGGATTGAACATCTGCACGCTTAAATTAGTCAAACAATTGGGACATACGGAAGAAGATCTTGAGTCCCATATCATCACTATCACCGCATACGACAACGCAGAAAGAGAGTCAGCAAGCACCATTACGCTGCCAATGGGAGGTGGGCCCCACTTTCCATCAGACAAAGTTTCACGTCCTAGACTTGGAACTTCCATATAATATGCTTCTAGGCCGACCATGGATTCATGCCATGCAGGCCGTGCCATCAACATTTCATCAATGCATCAAGCTGAAGCATGAGGGACATACAGTTACAATACCAGGAGATTCAGAGCCCTTTGCTCATTGTAGAGCTCTTAATAGCTTTGCACGAAAGGGTACATACGCATGTCCCTCCACAGATATAGTTGTCCCTCTTCATTCTAAGGCCATGGAATCTCGAGTAGATTCAAATTCTCTTAGTTCTTACGCTCATGGGGCGTCCACTTCCACATCTCCATTTGATTCATGGGAGATGAAAATTCTAGAATATGGCTGTGGGGAGTATAATGTACAACAAGCACTCTTGGTTTCTGACCTCTCCTTATCGCCCAAGACTAGAGGTTGACCCAACTACCACTTCAGGAGACCTAGAGAGGAACACACTATTGGGTCATTCCTACCTGGAGGCTTGTTAGCTGAGGAAAAATTAATTGATCCACCTACTACTTGGGTCCCTGAGGACACTCAGCCATCTTGTTATCAAACCCCGGAATATGAAAAATCTAGCAGAATGATGTACTCCATGGGCTACAAAGGCCTAGGATGTGGTAAGAATGAACAAGGACAAAGGGAACCAGTCCCTCTCCCCCATTTCAAAACTGAAAGATATGGCATCGGAATTCGCCCTTATGGGCACACCCCTAATGATCAAGATGCGACTTGTTCAGAGCATGAGGATGGCTCCGATTATCTAGACAGCGATACGGATTCCTATTGTA
Source organism: Taxus chinensis (assembly GCA_019776745.2). Classification (NCBI taxonomy): domain Eukaryota; kingdom Viridiplantae; phylum Streptophyta; class Pinopsida; order Cupressales; family Taxaceae; genus Taxus; species Taxus chinensis. The sequence goes on along the minus strand of JAHRHJ020000246.1, from coordinate 85,426 downwards.
GCCAATATGAGGATCTGACCTCCACGAACCTTTTCATGAATAACGTTGTCCTGACCATACCCCCCCCACCGAACCAACCCTTGACCTTGTGTACCCTTCCCTTGTTGAATGGGACCAACAATGTAACATGCCACTATATTTATTCAAGAATGACGAGGCTATTGCAGAGTTCATGGGCATAAGGGATACAATTCCCATTGGAGATCACAAGAAGGGTTTCTTTATCGACTTAGACACCTGCGCCTACTTCCGCGAGGAGGCTGAACTTCGTGGTTAGCAAAATTTAAAGAAAAGCGAGGGCAAGAGTTCTAAAAAGAAAAGCCTCGGCAAAAATCAAAGTCCAAGTCACACAGTGAAAACCTCTTTGAGGCACTAGGTGACAAAAAAATAAGAAAATCAAAGGACAAACAAAGTGACCACGCCAAGGATGAAAATCTCGTAGAGACATCCTTGGATGAAGATCTCAACCTACCTCCCAATCCCACGTGTATGGAGGATTTATCAAAATTGTTAGTTGAAGAAACCATTGATGTTAATATTGGTACTGAAGAAGATCCCAAGATAGTAAAATTGGGAGCATCATCACTCTCAGCCAGAGAACACAAGACGTTCACCATGCTACTGCGAGAGTTTATTGATGTGTTCGTATGGTCTTACAAAGACATGCCCAGCTTAGATCCAACTTTGGTCGTGCATAACTTGGTTGTGCACGCAGACGCTAAGCCTATCAAACAGAAGCTTTGAAAGATGCACCCAAGAGTGTCCTTGTTAGTTAAAGAAGAGTTGGAAAGGTTGTTGCTTGCAGTAGGATTCATCAGGCCAATTGATTATTCTGAATGGATATCGAACATTGTTCCTGTCCAGAAGAAACCTATTGGTATCTGAATTTGCACAGATTTTAAGGACATCAATAAAGCTTGCCCTAAAGATGACTTTCCGTTGCCGAACATTGACATGATTGTTGACTCAACCGCATGGTATGAAATGCTATCACTTATGGATGGCTTTTCGGGTTATAATCAAATTAAGATCACTGAGGAAGACCAACACAAAACAGCTTTCACAACTCCTTGGGGCACCTTCTGTTATCAGGTGATGCCATTCGCCTTAAGAATGCGGGAGCAACTTATCAGCAGGCCATGACAGTAATATTTCATGATATGATTCATGACATCATGGAAGACTATGTAGACAACATCCTAGGAAAGTCCAAAACAAGAGAGGAACATCCTATCATTTTGCGGCGTATCTTTGAACACCTACGTGAATACAAAGTCAGGCTAAATCCAAAGAAGTGTGTCTTTGGTGTGCTATCTGGGAAACTATTAGGATTCATCGTGTCAAGATGAGGTATTGAGGTAGACCCTGCTAAAGTATCTGCCATCACAGAAATGCCTCCACCTAAGAATATCAAGCAACTGCGTAGCTTGCAAGGGAAAATTCAAGCCATTCGCTGCTTTATCTCCTAGCTTGCAGATAAATGTCACTCATTCACTCATTTACTTAAGAAGGAAATCACTTTCATCTGGGGACCTGAGCAACAACAAGCCTTTGCTTTGCTTAAACAGTACCTGGCTAATCCACCTGTCCTCATGCCTCCCACTCCGGGAGAACCACTTTTGCTCTATATTTCTGCTACGCAATATGCTATTGGTGCACTGCTCACCCAATATGACCTTAGCCATAAAGAGAAAGTAGTGTACTATTTGAGTCACACCCTCATCGCCTATGAACGTAATTATCCTCAGATGTGAGAAGGCTTGCTTGGCTGTTGTTTTTACCTTTCAGAAACTTTGCCATTACCTACTAAATACTAAGACCAAGCTCATATCCAAGGTCGACCCACTCAAGTATTTGTTGTCCAAACCCGCCCTCATAGGTAGAATGGCTAATTGGATCATTCTACTCAGTGAGTTTGATATAGAATTTGTCCATCAAAAATCAATTAAAGGACAAGTACTTGCTGACCAGCTAGCGGAAGCACCTTTGCAAAGCACAGAACCTTTGAGTCTGGATCTGCCAGATGCATCTTTGCTCTACATTGAAGAATCTGTTGTATGGCAGATACATTTTGATGGATCTTTTACGTTTCATGGTTCAGGTGCAGGAGTGGTCCTTATTACTCCTTCAGGTGATCCTATACCACAGGCTTTCCGCCTGGCCTTCCCTTGCACGAAAAACATTGCGGAATATGAAGCACTCATTGTAGGGATGAAGCTAGCCATCAAGTGGCATATTCAACATGTGAAGGTTATAGGTGATTCACAGCTAATCATCAAACAGGTTAATGATGAGTATAAAGTTAAGGATGACAATTTCATACCTTATAAGAAGTTGGTGGAAACTCTGAAGGAGTATTTTGTGCGCATTACCTTTGAGCAAATCCCAAGAGCGCAGAATAGATCGGTAGATGCTATGGCAACGGTGGGATCTATGCTTCGTATTCTCTACCAGGGAACAATGATATGCCATTCTTCGTAGAAAATCTACGCCAACCCGCGTATGACATGCCAGAATCTTGCTTGGCTTGTGAGGTTGTTGGTCCCCATTCACCATGGTATGAACCCATTTTCACCTATCTTAAGGACAGTACATTCCCTCCCGAAATCTCCCGCTCTGAAAAGCAGAGCCTAATTCACCAGATAGCCCGTTACACCCTGTTAGGTGGTACACTTTATCGTCGTGGCTACGATGGGAATCTATTACGTTGTCTGGATGTGCCGGAGTCAATCCAGGCAATTAAAGAAGTACACGAAGGAGTATGCGGAGCACATACAAATGGAATGGTCTTGGCTAAGAAACTATTTAAGAGTAGGTTACTATTGGCCCACCATGGAAACTGATTGTTGTAATTATGTTAGAAATGTGTGCTATGCCAAAAGTATGGAAATTTCATCCATTCTCCATCGCAACCATTGCAACCAATCACTACCCCCGTGGCCATTCTCCAAGTGGGGACTTGATCTAATAGGGAAGCTTACTCCTACCTCATCTGATGGTCATACACATATCATCACAGCTACAGAATACTTTACAAAATGGGTGGAGGCTATCCCTTTAACCTATGTCACAGGAGCACAGATTTCTAAATTCATCACCCATTGTCACAGATAATGGGAAGTCATTTAAGAACAAAATTGTGAAAGGTCTTTGCCAACGGTTCCAAATCAGATTGAAATGGTCCACGCCATATTACGCTCAGGGTAATGGATAAGCTGAGGCAACAAACAAGACTTTGGTAAGGATAATGGAGAAGATGGTTAGCAAAACTGGTCGAAACTGGCACCTACAAATCCACTGAGCCCTCTGGGCCTACCGAACATCAATTCGCACTCCTACAGGTGCGATGCCATATTCCCTCGTGTTCAAGATAGAATCTATCATCCCTTTACAGATTGAACTCCCATCCCTGCGAATTTCTCTTCGGGACTATTTGGATAAGGATGAAGATTACCGAGTGGCAAGATTGGCTGAGTTAGAGCTCCTGGATGAGAGGCGCATTCGCGCTCTTAATCACCTAAAAGTATATCAACACAGAATCTCCTGCAACTACAACAAGAGAATCATCCCTCGCCAGTTTGAGGTGGGTGATTTAGTTATGAAGGAGAACCAGTTCAACACCAGAGCAGAGTGAGAAAAGAAAGGGAAGTTCGAACCACACTGGTTAGGACCCTATGTCATAGTTGCCAAGTATGGCACAGGGGCATACAAGTTGGCTTACCCCAATGGTGATGAGCTCCGGGAGCCCATGAATTCCATGCATCTTAAGAGGTTTTATGCCTAAACATGGCACAAGAAAGTCTTAAAAAATCACAAAAAAATATTTAAAAAAAAAAAAAAAAAAAAAAAATCAAAAAATCAAAAATCAAAAATCAAAAACATCAAAAAAAAGAAAAAGAGAAAACAGGTCGTCCACTAGTGAAAACCACGCAATTGTGGCACTTTGGACAAGTCCTTGGGTGAAAACCAGTTTCCGGCACCTCGGGAGGATTCGTTGTTCACAAGCATTCTGTATTAGAAGGGTGGTTGTCTTTGTCCTGGACCTGGTTCTAGCTTCGAGTTTCCTTGTGCACACCATCTAGTCCAGCCTTGATCCGGCTTTGCCTTCTTCTATTCGTCTGTAAGGGACGTGGTCTTTCGTTATTTCCCCATCTTACGCTGGGGGTAACTCAACGACTTCACCTTCTTGTTCATAAGCGCGTGGCTTCTGCCCTTGTATATTCCCCACCTAATGCTGGGGGCATCCATGCTTTCTTGGTTACCTGCACATACCTTTGGAAAAACTGTTAAAAACACAAAAACAATAGAAAATTGTTTCACAAAACACAAAAAGAATAGAACATTGTTTTGAGAAAACATAAAAACAATAGAAAATTGTTTCACCAAACACAAAAACAATAGAAAATTGTTTCAGACAACACAAAAAACAATAGAAAATTGTTTCAGACAACACAAAAACAATAGAAAATTGTTTCAGACAACACAAAAACAATAGAACATTGTTTCGAGCAAAAAAAACACAAAAACAATAGAACATTGTTTCGAGAAAAAAAGTAAAATACCCTACAAAATGGTAACTTGCTTCTTACGGCTGAAACTTGTGTCTTGTGCATGGTATTTTCTCCATATCCTATTGGTTTGTCTCACATCTTCCCTAATTAATATGACTCACAGATCACTAGATTCACAACCATTCACAAAAGCTAGCTTCTTGCTTCGTCTGTACTCTGGGGCACTTTTGATTGCTTGGTGTTGTTTCATTGCACATAAACGCTTTTCATGGACCCCGTGTCCATTTTCATTTCCCCTTGCATATATCCTTGCTTGGGGCATCATTTTTTAACCCTTTTCGCCAATCATGAACTTGTGGATCTCTCCAGCACTGATAACAAAACATTTTTTACAACTATCTTCACTGTTGTTGGGTTGGATATGTGCATTTGTACATTGTTTTCTCTATTAGATGAGCTTGTTTCCTTCTCGTATTCCAGTGCATTTTTGTATGTTGTGTGGATTTGGTATTTTCAACAATGGACGAATGTTCATATTGTGGCTTTTCATGTCATTCTATCTTTGTCGTATGCTTATATTTTTCATAAGGACTGATGACGTAGTTCCTATGGCAATATGATGACATCCAAATTGTTTTAAACAAGTACGTGGCTAGAGGCTAAGCTCTTCTCCCCCTCGTTCATATTTCTTCTACACCACTTCCCTTTCACCCCTAATTCTCCCTCTCATTGGAGTCATCCTACCTCATCCACCATTCTTCTGCCTACTTCTCATCTCACCCTTTTCGATTGTCGATCGGCTTCCTTCATCACCCCATCGACACTCCAGGGGACATTGACACTCGAGGGGACATCTCTCCCTCCTACTAATTTTTCTTCTATTCCTTTAAAATCTCTTATGTGTACTATCTTTGAAGTGGCATCACTTATGCCATCCCAAAGAGGGGAAAATGTAGACACCTATAATTACACCCAAGCAATTTAAATACTTAAATTGCGCTAATTATCCCCTTTCTCGCAAATCAACGACATATCGTCAAAAGCACTCATTTTCCCTCATATCATCATTAATTAATTACACTAAGCTAATTAATTAAGTTCCACATATCCAACAAATACCCTAATTAACGACCTTCCGTTAATAAATCACCCCTTCTACCTAGACTAATTAATTATTATTAATTAATTAGCTTTCCCTTCTATTTAACCAATAAATCAATATTTAATTGATTTAATCCCCTTCTAATAGCCTAAATCGTACTAATATTCCTCTAATTATCTTCTATAAGCTTACATCTACCTATTAGTTAATCACCTTTGATTAATTAAAATACCCCCCAACTCCCATGACTTGCTAAGCATAAATTAAACCCTTCTAAAGTAAGGTTACCTTTAATAAAGCAACTTTATCCATTCCTAATCATGTTTTACCTTTATCCCACATTCATGAGAATGTGTTGAATCCTTTATCCGTTGGGTTATATAAAGATCCCTCCACCTACCTTTTTACTTACACCTAAACTCCTTGAGAGAGCAAATGCAAAGCATATAGCAAAGAGACTAAGAGCTTGCACTTTTGTTTTCTTGAGAGTTCATCATCTTGAAGAGTTAAGTCTCTTTCTTAAGTGCTTAGGTCGTATGGGAGGTGTCAAAAGGGTCTTGTAGCCCAAATTTGACAATGTCCTCATTTCTAGGATCTTGGAACATACTAAGGACAACTATTTTTGATAGCCATGGAGCTTACTTAGGTCCATTCATTTATTTGTTGTTAGAGAATAGAGGAGTTTAGATGTTTAAATAGCATTGTTAGTTTCAAAGTTTTGTATTGATGAATGTTAGCATTTAACCCTTGTTTAATTCTTATCATGATGGTGTTTATGCTTTGTTTTAGCTAAATTGTAGAACTATTTTAGGTGGTAGTTCTTGCTTCATTTGATTTAGCATTAAGCAAAGTATACATGCACACACATCTAAGGTAGTTTAGGGAGAATTTGTGGATATAATTGATCCCAGGAACCAAACAAAACAAATAGGGCCAGGATGGTGTTGCAGTGATCAAGAATCCTCATGAAAATAGATCGATAGTTTACAAACAGTTTTCAATTCATGGGAAAACACTCATGTTTTGGTCATGTTTTCATCCTCTTATTGGTCCTTATTATCAAAGACCTGGTTAACCATTTTTGGACAATTTTTTCAGGGGCAAAATTGGGAAAAATTAGACAATTGAGGAACATGTGGAACATTTCCTTTGTTCCACTATGTTACTTGCACTTTACTACGATTTTATCAATGGGTTATTAACTTTAAGTGGCAATAGAATTGGTGTTTCTAGAAATGTTCACTGAGGAACAATTCTTATGTTCCTCGTATACCCCGAACCTCTACCTTTTTCAACCCCCAAGCGTGAACAACTTATATTAGATATGTCAGCCTAGAAGGGAACAAGTTGGAACACTGTTTCACCATTCCAATTGGTCCTTGCAATAATCCATGCAATCATTGCCACAACAGGGAGTTGTAAACAGTCAGGTACATGTTGAGTATTTTATGAAGCACTATGGGAATAGTTTCATAGTTCCAATGGTGCTCTAACTTTTCTATCCACATACCCTAACAAGCCGACAAAGAAAGAAAGTGAAGGTGTCGGTTAAGACATGGCCCAAGATTGTAGAACAGTGGGAACTATTTCCTCATTCCATTGTTTTCCCAATTCACCTCCCTGCCTATATAACAAAGCAAAAAGACTGAATTCGGTGTTTGAAGGACCAACATGGAATGTTCCTTCCAGTTCTCTGCCAACCCGCTTGGACCAATTTTTTTACAAATTTTCTACATTAACTCCCATATTTCTGCCAAGAAGAAGAATATGAAGGGTCATAAACCTCAGGTTTTTGGAATGTAATATTGTGTTTTGTGCCCAAATTGAATGTATTAACTCAATTTTAGGAGATGAAGGGTCATAAATGACTAATAGAAGTGAAAGTTCATGTGAAGGGAAGGTGAAAGGTCATATTATAAATCTATAAATTGTAATGCCTTCTCCATTCTAAAGGATTGGAATTTATTGATTAATGTAAGTTTTTGGGATTTGTATCACTAATAATACAATAAATAAAGCTACATTTCTTCTATTTAATTTTCTATGTTCCTCTACTTTCTCTCTACTTTCCAACTTTACAAGCATTGTAATCTTGTATAACCAAGGAAGGAACTTTTTGTCTTTGATTAATGAATTCATACAACTTTGTTCTCTAATTTTTGTAGTCTTACTATTGATTGCATTGTTTTATTTTTATAATTGAATGTGACCTACTTCTAGCTGATGCATGTGAATTTTGTAATTCTACTCACAACATTAACCTCCTCTCACTATTTCTCCTACATCCCATTTATCTATCTCCCAAGAAAATTCCTCCCTTGTACATTGTACAAGAACTTATCCAAAGTTGTAATGGATTATTCCTGTGTGATCCCTGGTCTAATGGCCACTCCATGAACTTTTAGTTAGTTTACATTCAATAATGGGAGCCTCCCCATACCCAAGAAGGAGGGGCTTAGCCCCGTGTTCTTTAGTGAAAACCATAATTTGCATTGTAACAAATTATTTTACCAAAAGTTTTTGGTGAATCCACTGGGGATATCTTCCCTTGTGCAATCCTTAAAAGATATCTAAAAATAAAAAATATATACATATTCTAAAATCCATAAAAATAAAAAATAAAAATACCAAAAATATTATTTAATGTATTAAATCATGTGAATCCCATTAAAAAATATATATTTTTAAAGTTTCATTCATTTCTAATGCTCTGAGAAAAACTAGCTGGAATAATATTCAGTGATAGGAAATCAAGCAGGTGGAATTATGATATTTCATAATCTTCTATTTGAGCCATAGAACAAGCTAATTTCATAAATGAGCTTGTTTCAATTCTCCATTCTAATGCAAACTTGATTCATCATCACATTGGATAAATTGCATGCTCCACTCATCTCCTCAAATATGAACAACTTCCTCTAGAGATGGTTGCACCTATGATATGGGGAAAGAACACAGTTCCACTAGAACATTGGCTCCACCACTTCATGAATTACCAAAAGGATCAAGAAATAAATTTCCCAAATTCTATGGAGATGGAAAACAATTCCTAGATGATCATATTATACATCTTTCATCATATCCTGTGGCATTCTTGGAAGTGGGACATAAAGATGTTTCCATTCGATTATTCATGGATTCATTGCAAGATTTCATTTCTAGACTGGTTTTACTACTTTCCACCTCACTCCATTATTCACTGGGATCATTGTATTAAGTGAAAACCAAGTTTGAAGAAAGATTCAAGAATCCAAAAGATTCGTCTGCCCTCCTTTCCCAATTACCCCAGATGAAGAAATAACCGCAAGAGCTCATGAGATAATTTCTGTAAAAAGTTCAATAATTTGATCAATAATATTCCTACTGGTGTTCATCCTACTATAGATAACTGTCAAAAAAGGATCTTTGTGAATGCTCAGTTTCATGAATTTGTTTCATGCTACAGAAAGCTCAACCAAATACTCTATAACAATGCTCAAGAATTTTACATTGAAGTAGAATATGACCTTATCATGTCATGAGAAAATCAAGAACTATTTAACAAAGGATATAAGGTCCAGAGTTTCAAAAATGAGATATCTTGAATCCATTGCTGCAAAAATTAGTTCAATGATTTGACTACATTGAAGAAATAAATTTCTCAACATGTCTTATACCAAAACTAGAATATTCTTTGAATAAATTAAGAGACCCCAGATATTATTTGAATTATTAAATTGAATTATGAAGAACCTAAGAAATAAAATGTGAATAGGATTGGGTAACTGTGAATACTATGAATACTCAAATGAAGACTATTATTGAAGATATCCATGGTAGATATGAATAATTCTACTTTTGTATGGTTTCACCTTCTCAAAAATAAAGAAAGAAGCCTCTTATTTTACTACCCAAGAAAAGCATTGAATCCTCAAATGGAAATTCTACATGAAAACAAACAACAAAAGGAGGATCATCATTTCTGACTTCTTTGAGGTCTAGCTAAGAATTAAGCCTAATACTACCTCAATTGAGACTCTATTTTCCTCTTTGATAAGTATTTTTCATCTCCTCTTGATAAATTTCTTGTTTCAACTTATTGACTAGAAAATCCTCTTCTTATTAAGGATTGTCATAGTTCATGATGTGCTTATCACTACTCCACCCTTTGACATAACTGACCATGTCAAGAAATTGAAAGCTCAAATTTTTGAATATGAGTAGTTGAAAATCCACCCCAAGCTATTTGATAGTCTTATCTAGCACATCAAAAGAAGTACTTCAAACTCATGTGCCCAAAATGTCATCTACCAAAGGAAAATTTCCCACTCCTTTAACCACTCAATCAATTAGAACCTTCTTGCTTCCACACCCTCATCTTATGGGAAGGTAGAACCTTATGACTATCTATCATTTCTACTTCAATGGATATAAATTGAATAATTGGTATTATTGAACTATGGTGCCTCTAATAATGTCATGCCCACAAAAAAATTTAATGTTCTACGTCTCTATCTCACTATCTGCAACTAGCCATTGTTATTCCATGGAAACCAAAGAAGTTCCCCAAATTGACCTTAGGTCAAAGATACGTAATTATAATTTAAATATTTTCCTAAGTCCACTTTTGTCACTTTGTCTCTAGAATTTTTTTTTATATATATATATATACTTTATGCAGCTGATTTAAATACCCATATATTTAAATCTACATAAACCTTAAAGAAATCCATTTCTGATAACTGTCATGAACCATGTGCAGCTGTATGAGAGAATACTGAACCTACTCATTCTCCCTCGAAGCTCTGTACGAGCCCATACACAAACTGTGTCCTTTGGTTCTCATTTTTCAAGGTTTGATATATAAGTGAATGCTCTTAAGTGTCTACCCGGGTTCCACCTAGGAAATCCACAGGCATCCGACAACTTAGATTAAAGGGAAAGCTCGACCATGTAATCAGCAGCTTACACCACTTTGCGTAAAGTTTCTGAGTCATGTATACCATGCTCTATTCCATGATGGCACACTCGTCATTAGGAAATTTTCGTTTCACCTTAATCACTTATTCAGTTATATGGATTCACAACTTTGATGTTGTAAACAGCTACAAGCCTAGAATAAGGTACAAACCAGTTTAACCCACATGAGGACGTACCTCTATGTCATCTTGTGATGCCTATGGAAAGAAAGTATTCTTGTAACAATTCACCTTGTTACTCACCCACATCTCTTCCCATAGCCATCATAGGTTGATATAAGGGTGCGTACCCAAGAGGTCCAATCTGTCTTATAACCCTATCAAGGTTTGTACTTAGGGCAACACCATACTACTATCTAGTCTCTTGATGAGACAACTCATTACAGATGCTATACCATAGTATCCAAATGGTGATAATCATCATCATAGGGATACTACTGTGTAGCATATGCAACGAGTTCTCCCACCTAGAATCCTGCATTGGTGTATAGTGTTCTATGTTTTTAAGGTAATTATTATCATTAATGAATAGTTGAATTTTACGACACTTTCTCCATGAATGGGTCGTACTTAATGTCAGGATTGAGTTGATTCTCAGGATCCCCAATCCCTATAACATTTTAATTACCTTCCAATATCTCATACCTATGTTAACCATTGATGGAAACAATACTATCAGGTCTATGATATTTTTACCAATTCAAAACTATCCCAACTTTACCATTCAGGCTAATGCTTCTTATTTCATATTCTAGGAATATGAACTTATATAAAGCTAGGTAATTAGGTATGATTCCTTCCTAGAATCAGGTGCCATAGGCTATTAATGTCAACTGTCCTTTCATTTTAAGCACATTCCTTTACCTAATTACAGCTCAGTAAATAGTATTCATTTATTTTACTATCTCCAACAAGTAAGATATATCTGAGGTGTCCAGCATGATAGGTTTAATGAACAACCAGCCCATTCACCTTTCCCTGTCATACCCTTTTTAAAATACCACTCTCTAATTCTTTATAGAGATAATTATATTATTGACAAGGGATGAGATTCAATGCTTGTTCCTTTTAACATAGTACACATGTTCCTTTCTTACTTCCATTGTGTCCAACATGCATATGTGTTCATAATGATGCATCAAGTGACAGCCCCTAAATAAAAACTTTTCATCTTCTTAATCAAAATATTTCATAACACAATTTTTCACAATTATTCAATTCCAAAATAGTGGGACCGTACTCAATATATTTTCATATTAGGCTACCATAGCCCTTCCTCTTGTTGCTTCTGTGTGTCATCCTTGTATAGGACTTTAATGTTGATTTCAATTAGAAAACAATATTGCATTCTCATTTCTTTGATATGAGCTAGAATGACCTGAGTTACTAAAACAGCCATAACACAGAAGTACCTGATTATCATAACCTTACTATGGTTCATGATAATCCCATTACTTACTTAGCGGCTACCTTTTAAGATTAGACAATCATATTTCTAGATATCTTTGACTGGTTGAGTACACCCTATACAAAGCCTTTGGAGAACTTAATACAACTTTACAAGTAAGTTGATAAATTGCATTTTATAATGAGGTAGTTATCCATTAGCAACCTTAACTATTTCCAAGTATGCTTAACGTATGGTTCGTTAGATCATGATATTCTTAGAAAACAGTCCACTCATAGCTCCTTATATGTTCCTTAACACTCACACCTATGTGGTGTGCTAGTAGTTACTTGTGTATTTAAGATTAACACTTAGTACAATAGTGATAAAGATACTAATAACCTATCTTGATAAATTTCGGTTCGTAACTCATCATTGCCATTCAATCTCTTATAAAACAATATATTGCAACAAAAAAATATTTCTTAATTTCCTTCAAGAGATAAGTACAATTCATGTCTATAAGAATGACCAAAGTCTTCCATTTTATTGAATAATACAAAGACATTAAATTACAAGGCCTTTCCTATTTCTAAGAAGAAGTACTCCATTTAAGCACATTTCCAGTCATTCATATCTTTAACTTTCTTCGATCAGAATAATATACAAAACTAATTACATCACCTCCTTTCTCAGCATTTATCTGCAAAATTGTTAGCACAAGTCAGTTCACATGAACTGAGCATGATAAGCCTCAACTCATCATAACAACATACTTTACTTAATTATTTCATAAAAAGAACTCATATTATTTTTATGAATCAATGTTGCAGAACTTAAGAAGATAACAATTATTTTTATAACATGTCAAGAGCAAGCACTTTCATGAGCCAAGAAAGAAATCAGTTTCAAACCTACGTTTCAATACAACTATTTCAGTCACTCAGAACAACCACCTAATTTATAAGGTATCTAGATATTCATAAGAGATCAAAAGACTACTCATAAGAGTATCAAGATTCCACTCATGCAATCCCATACTTGCATGCCTGGAATCACTTTTACTCATTAATTAAGTAACCATAAATATAACAAGAATCACATTCCAGCAATCTCTCAAATATCCTTAACAGATCCAACAAGGATTCCATACACCCATAAGGTCTACTAAAGTCCATGCAATAATACCAAGACATCAAGCATATTTAGTTAAAATTATGATATTAGAGCGATTAACTTCAAGGATGAGAGAGAGAAATAATACCAAGAAATCAAGCATTCATGGCATCCTGCCATTCAGCAAACATGTAAAATTCAAGTAATAGGTTACATAGTCAATACCTACCTCAACTTAAGCATTTATTGAACATTACAAAATTAGGAATAGGGATATAATTCCATTTTTCAGTATTGCTATCAACCAACCGGTATCGAATGAAACTTAAATCATTTCCAAACCCCTAAGGTAGCAGTTACCTAGTGTAGGCTAGATAACATGATTATTACTTAACTCAATCAGCTCAACTGGACATTCCTTATCCTATGAATTTGTTCATGAAAAAATACAGGTTAGTACAACTCGTCATTCCATGGTGGGTCAATAATCCATTATAATATATTCAAATGACCTCGTATCCCATTCTACTAAACAAGGTTAGATCATACCAATTTTAAATCGAACCTTCTAAGTTTAGGTAAAAGAACTTAATTCCATACCTTAGTATTGTTATCAACGTATCATTACCTGATAACACAATAGGCCTTTCATGTTGTTTTAAACGAGAGGGAGTCAAGATAAACATGAATGTAATTAAGCCAATCAGCCCAAATGGGCATTCATTGAAGTATGAATTTTCTCAAAACAAAATTCATATGAAAGGTTTCATTACTCCACACTAGGGTCAAAGACTCTATGAGAACTATGAGAAGATCTACCAACCTATTCCACTGAACAAGGTTGGAGCATACAAAACTATTCATGACACAACCCCAAAGAAATCAATAAAGGACTTGTTAAATGTCAAGAGAACTTCGTAATCCCCAAGGGAGTATGAATTACAACTAGATTAGATTTAAGGAGTCAAATTTCTCTAGTGAACTAGAATATCACTCAATCATATACATGAACTTACACCCATCAAGGGTTTAGCACTTCATGTGATCCTACTTGGATAACAAAACTAACATATCCTTTAGAGAAGTATGTTACTTAAAAGATTATGACCTGAAGTGGGTTCCAGCTAAAACTCGACTCATCCTGTTTTTCAACTAAATATGAAAGTAAGGTCATCTATTCAATCAAGCTTTACTCTACATCAATTAGAATGAAGGAGAAAATAAAACCCAATTTTTAACACTCCTACATAATTCCAGATAGTTTTCCTAACTCTATTATTAGTTGATTAAATGGTAGTTCAATACCATTGATAAATAATCATAACTTCAATACAAATTTTTAAATCCAATAAGAAGATTCTTAGTCATACTCGACTTTTCTTTTGAACTAAACATAGCATTGTGAGTTGAACAACCATGCTTGTAAGGATGCCAAGGTGGTAAGAATAACTGACTTAGACCTTGGAATAGCTACAAGTTTTCACAGGTGCACAACAAATTCCCAGTTGCAGAAGGATCTATAAACAAATACATGTGAGTGCTAAGAGAGGTGGATTTTATCTTTGAGAATAACCACTCAGAACATAGTAAGTCCTCAACCTGTATTGCACTCAGAAGGAGTTGAATACTAACTAAGTTTAGAAGAAGAAAAAAAACAAAGTTCAATACAAATAAACAAAGTGGAGTAAACCTATACACCTCAACCTGATTTGTAACCAGCTGAACCCAGATTGCAAACAAATTACTTCAGCTAGCTGTTAGGAGACTCGAGGATTAAAACATTAATGTCATTCAAGAAAACCCCTTCAAGGATTAAAGATCAGTCTTAGTATTTACGACATCTTCCCTCACTATTTGCAGCTAGATATTATTATCAAATACAGTTGTTTCATCACAAGAGTAAATCACGTTGAAACCAACCACATTACTTTGTTTCCAAACAACATTAATCACACTCAAATATCAAACAAATTCTACAGAAGTAAGGATTAAACCAATTTCACATTTCCAAGGATTAAGAATACAAATTTCAATCCAGGTAAAGTTCTATTTGTGAAATAACTAAAATAGAGTAAGAAGTTATGACGGGTTAGGGCATATCATGCTTGTTACACCTTCCTCTCTTTCCTTACAAACCTTTCATGATTCTTCAGAAGATCTCAAACTTGGAAGTGAATTCCTTCATCCCCCAGCTTACAATGTTTCATAATATTTAATGAGTCTGGGAACTTACTATTCCAAATATTCAACTGATGTTTTCTCCATGCAACTCACAACAACACACAGTTGAACTTCCATCCTTATTCAATGCAGAGCTACTACAAGTTTCTAGCCATGAAATGAATTGATACTAAAAACTACCTCTTTTCCCCCAATTCTTCCATGCACTTCCCAAGGAAGGTGGAGTTTATTGCATGTTAATTGCCATTAATGCAGTGGTTGGTGGAGCTTGCCACCAGTTTTTACAAACCAACTATTCTTAGCCTTTCTTTAAATTTAGCAAAGTCACACTTCATGCCATGCAAGGCTATTTGAATTTAGTTAACCCATATTATTTCCCTCAAACTCGGTCGGTGGATCAATAAATAAACAATAAATAATTTAGTACAATATATTAGCGATGTGGGGGGGGTGCCCAACTCACCACTTAATTAAATTTTGAAACTTTA
The DNA here is from genome assembly GCA_019776745.2 of Taxus chinensis. NCBI lineage: Eukaryota > Viridiplantae > Streptophyta > Pinopsida > Cupressales > Taxaceae > Taxus > Taxus chinensis. The sequence continues at coordinate 69,683 of JAHRHJ020000246.1, read as the reverse complement.
GATTGTATATAGTTTTTAAAAGACCAATTAAAAACTTATGCAAATAGCAATTTTTGATCCCCATCTCTTTTGCGTTTAAGGACTCAATCAAATAATTATATTTATACATCCTTTCCAAATAGCTAAGGTGATGTCCTAACATAGCTTCCTAAATAGTACGTTTGCATGTTAGGTTTTAGAATCATTTCATAAGATTAGATTGTCCCTTCCCTGATTACACAAAGTTAGTAAATCTCCCGTAGTAGTTATTTATCTACTTCAGACTTTGCAAATTCCCTTTTGTAATCTATATATGTATATATATATATATATATATATATATATAGATGTTATAATGTTAGCATTGATCAAGAAAGTAGCTCTTCCAATCTTTATAGAAATTGATTCCCTTAAATCAAATAATTAAGTTATTGACTAACGACCGTAGTCATTCACCCAATAAAATACGACCATGCTAGTATTAACCATCAGGTGATGCCACTACTGAATGGTCAGCTCAACATCAATTATAAGTTGAAATAAAATCTTATTCGAGTTCCAATTTTGGTCATTCAGCGAACTGTCCAGCTGTAAAAGTCTTAACATTACCTAGTTATAAAAGCTATAATGTTAACAATTAAATAGAGATAGGCAACAACATCGCAAATCACTTTCTAGGCTTAAATTTACACCAAGGATTTTATGACATACAATATTGCAAATGACGTAATGTCACTTTAACAAAGTAGTTCATCATTAAGATAAACTCCGGATTAACAGGGTTCTCATCTAAGGAGTTCATCCTTAGCTCATTCTTGATATTGTGATTACATGTTCACATCAAGTTTTCATTTAATTTTTGATACGCAAAGGTGCCAACAACAAAGGGTAAAACCATTTGTCCTATCATAACTTTGACATGAGATAATAGAAGTGTGGAATGAATTACCACACTTGTTGAATCTCCTTTGATGAGTTATTTGTGGATGCTCTCAAATTGGTTCCAAATGGAAGAAAGATATGCTACGAGAAATTAATGATCAAATGGGTAGCCTAATGGTATATTAATTCAAATGGAAAATTTATAGAGTAATGTTTCAAATGCCTTAATCTTCGAAGACATTATTTTTGAAGGGATGAACCTTGTATTTATAGCTAAAGGAGAGGTCATGGATTGTGGATCAAAATTTGAATAAGTTTCAAATTAATAAATGTATTTTCCTTATTTATCAAGTTAATTTGGTCTGTGTAGTTGGTTGTTTTGAGTGGAAATGACTTTGAATAGTTAGATCTTGAATTATTCAATTGTATGTGCAATTTATCTTCCTCATTTGTAGAGTTCTATATTTTGAGTGGAGAGATAATTTAGCTTGAGTGAGTTGGATAGTGAAGTGGAGATGAGTCGATAATTAGATTTTATTTTATTTAAATATCTAATTAAATTAGCTAAGGAGTGTAAGTGTATGGTTTATGCATGATAGAATTAATTCTAATGAGATGTGGGTGAATGTTGATGGGATGTGGGAGTGTAATGGTCTAGGATGTGCTCTTGAATTCGATTTGGCACATTATGTAAATGATATGGATGATTAGGAATAGGTATGTATTTTTAGGGTGTCTACAGAGACCCTGTAAAAAGGTAAGTGGTTAGGTTGAAGTGCAGTCTATAAACTTCCTACATTGTAAATATTCAGAAGAAGCCTCAAACCGCACGTAGTTCTCCACCTAGCATGTGATATCTAAATGGATGCAACTAGCCTTGCTAATTTGATCACTTGATAATTTATTAAATGATTTTGCATGCTTTTCTTGACTTAGTTTAGATGGTCTCTATGTTGGGAATCATGACTGTAAAACCTTGTTGATTGTGCTTTAGACCTATGTAGGGGTTTCTCCTAGAGTGTGTTTCTCCTTTAGGGGAGTTTATGAGAGCTTGGATTTCTTTTGGAATGATATTTGTAAGGTTTATTTTTGAAAGTGTCAGGTAATTACTACATGAGTAAATGAAATAATATGAGTTGCTTATATTAGGGCTCATAGGTCTAATTTCACTTTAAGGAAAACATGTGAGGAAATTATTGAACTAATAGAGAAATATATCAAATTGAGAAAATTATCGTTGTGTGGTTGAGGGAAAAACTACTAGTTTTGGACAAAACCATTTGGCAGTTTTGCACTTGCTTGGAAGTCTTGTGTGGGTAAGGAGTGAGGTGTTGTAAACTTGTGGGCATGAAAATTGAAAGTGCTATAATTTTTTGGACTTATGTAAGCAATATTGTGAGTGACTAAGAAGTTTAATTAAGGAGAGGACGTCATGTATAAGACTAAACATAAGCAATCAAGATTTGAATGTGTGGACAAGGCATGATTTAGGGGTTAATCCAACATTAACGTTATCAAGTGAAAATTTACCAAATTTAGGTGTATGCATCTAGAATGTAAAATTAGTAACAATATTTTAAATACATATATATCTTAAAAACACCAATAAATATCAATTTCAAGGCTCTTCTCTTGATTTTTACGCATACTACATTATTAACAAATGCATTACCTTCTCCAAAACTTTCCTACTTACTAATGAAAATGAGATCAATCTAGGGGCATGAATGTGTTGAGTTATAGAAATAAAATCCAAGGGAAAAGGGGATGCTCCATACTTCACCATATGGACAAAATATTGTAAAAAATTTGATTGACTTCTCAAACAAAAAAAAATCTAGGTGATTTTCAACGTGAAGGTTGAATTACCTTATGACGGTCAAATGGATGTCATATATAATATCAATATTAATTGTTTATACATAGAAATTACAACCCACTGTTACCTCCAATTTCCATTATAGAATGCCTATCGATATAATTTTCCATCATACTAATTCCATTTTAAGATGTGCTAAAGATGATGGAAATGCATGTGGTTTTATTTTATTTAACACACATATGTATGTATGTATGTATGTATGTATGTATGTATGTATGTATGTATGTATGTACGTATGTACGTATGTATGTATGTATGTATGTTTGTATGTATGTATTTATGTGTGTATTTATGTGTGTATTTATGTATGTATGTATGTATGTATATAACTCCTAACAATAAATTAAATATACACCTAGTTTTAAAATCGTTTTATTTACCCAAATAAACTTATATATATCAAGTTATTAATACTTAGATTCACAAAATCATTGAAACCATCCTTATTAACAACTTCAAACTAAGATCACTCATTCCTTTAACTTAAGAAGTTTCTTGTGGAAGCTATATAATTCTAATTTTCTTATCCATAATATTCCCCTTAAACAAAATTTAACTCAATGAGGGATATGCAAGTTTGAAACACATCTCCAAATACAAGTCATAAATCAATGGAAAGGAAAAAATTTGTATAGTCTTATTGGCCGCACAAAATCTTAAGTAGAGCATTCACTTAACAATTTATTTTCATATCCTTATCATCATCCTTGTCTAAATGAAACTTCTAAAATTCTCCAATAACAATCCAACAACATTTTTCAAATTTTATCAATTTGACAAACCCACAATACAACTTGTTAGAGAAAGAGAAATAGTCATAATCTCAAAACATTATTTGATTCATGATATTAATTTCCAAAACAATGAGACTTCCATTTCTTGAAATAAAATATACATTTATACATAACAACAAATTATTCATTTATGACTTTCTTTTCTCAATTCCATACATTTTCAACCTTACTAACATTTGAGGCACGTTGAGATGACAAAAAATACACTTTAAATACATAACCCACAACTAGATTACAACTTGATTTCAAACACCCAACTTGATTTTCATATAACAAGATACAACATAGTCTACAAGATATTTATTTCCCATAACTTCATCCACCATCCAATATCACATCCAAACACCCAAAAAATAGAGGTGGAGGTGACGTTCACCTCCCAACCATGCAATGGGAAAAATCTCTTCATGCTGCCCCATGAAACCCCTAACTCTCGAAAAGACTTTATAGCCAACACCGTAACTTGGATCACAAATTTTTTCCAATATTCCCAACACACAACAATTTCAAGAAATTCAAACAAATGTATGAACAAGAGACTCAAGAGAGAAAGGAGGAAACGTTTCAAAACAAATCACGCACTATCAAGCTTGGCTAGTTTGCAAAGGGGAACTAGAATAATTCCAAGCACTTATCACTCCACTAAGGGGTTGGGCATGAGTTCTGTGGTTCCTCCAATGAAATAATATGCATGCCACTTATCCCTCTACCTATTTTACTCCAAAACCCACTTATAGCTCCACTAGAACAAATCCCAAGCCCCTTTAGTTCCTCTAAAAGACAACAAGTTTTACTTTGGTTTAACATATACTTATACCTCCTTAATGGATCTACCTTCCCTCATACACAAATCACGCTTGATAGCCCCACAATGGGTGCAAATCAAGTAGACAACACATGGAAAAATCCTCATACAACTCAATTAAACACCAAAATCACATACATTAAATTGAAAGATGGTAAAACAAATTAAAAAATTCAAGAATTTAAACATGGAAAAGTACCCACCTCTTGTTCATCTTGTCCTCTCTTCAATACAAAGTTTCAATCACTCCCAAAAAAATTCCAACAACATAAACCCAAGACCAAGGCTCCCCTAAAAATGGAAAAATAAGCTCACTTAAATAGGAAAATATTCATAGGGTACCCCCTTAGGATGATGTCGAGTGGAACAATCCTAAGTTCCCAAAACAATTCAAATCCCTAAAATAGCTATTAAATCAAACCCATGCCTAGATGGGCCAAATCAAGATCCAAATCTAAAATCCATCACTTCACATAAAAAACTTACAAGAAAAGAAAAGGAGGAGTAAAAAGGCCAAAATTTTAACAACTCAAAATAAATAACACTCAACTCACAAGTCATTCCAAAAGCAACTTGCATCCAAAAGTACATGGTAGGTGAAAAAGTTTCCCAAGACCTTCAAAATGGAGTCTTTATGAGCCCCAAAATGGCTTAAAACTCCATAAAAAATACACCTACCCCAAGGGTAGGTGTAAAGATGAGTTTTGAGAGTGTGGGAAAAGGTTTACTTGTCCCACACTTCACTCAAAAATGGCCCCAAAGAGAAAATTCGAAATTACCCAAAATGGAAAGTTTCACCCACCCCAATCAAGGTTAAATAATCAACCCAAAATAGAAATCAATTACCCCCATAAATCAAATATTAAAATATGCTTCAAAAGAGATTAATTAAAACAAATAAATTGGCTAAGGGTCACATGAAGATTTCAAACAACAAGACAAAGCGAAGAATAATAAAAAATTAAGCACTTATCACCATACATAATCCCAACCCTCAAATATCCAAGTCTAGGGTGACTTGTGTTGGGTAAGGAGCTTCATAGGAGGTAGTCCCCCTCCATCCTCTTTTAGTGTATTTAGTTTTTATTTCTTCCTGTGTAGCATCAGGGAACCTGTTCACCATCTGCACACTCAACACACAATCATACCTGCTCGAAATGATATGCAAATTAATCGTAACTATGCACAACCATGTCAATTAATCAACAGTTCACACAACTCATTACACATATATATTTTATAAAATCAATCTCTCAAACATCAAGTAATTTTGCCAAAATTTCCATGGCTATTTATTCCAATATAACAAGAAAAAATTATCATATAGAATAATTCATTTTATATTAATTATACACATACTTGTTATTTTCCATTCATCCTTAAAATTTAGTAGAAACATGCACACCCCAAATTCAAACAATTAAATTTTTCCAATAAGTTTCCACAAGTCACTTCTCTAAAATTAATTATCTCCAAGATTTACCATATTTCCATATTATAATAATTCCCAATCAAATTCATGCTTACAATCCTATAAATTTCACTTCCATGGTCTACTAATTCATGCAACATCCAAATATTTGTAGTTTTCTAATTCATGTTTGTCCCTCTAAGTTGGTCCATCATTTGGATCATAGTTTTAATTAATATGTTCATTTTGTATTCTCAAACAATCAAGGGACATCAAGTTTATACAAACTCATTTCACGCACCACTCTTTAAGCACAATGCAACCTATAAATGCATATATATATATACAATACCATATATATAGATATATACATATATATATAATAGTTAATACAATGAGTCTTATATTTCAAGTAAAATTTCTTGTTACAAGCAGGAACCTTATGTCGGAATAACCATGATTACCAAAACACCACTAGATCCATATATTTGGCTTAAATTATAGCCCAAACAGTGTTGTAAGAAAATGGGCATTACATTCCCCTCCCCTTAAACATGACTTCCTCCTGGAAGTCACAAGGAGGGTTCAAAAATCCATAAAAAAACAAAACAACTCAAAATATGATGGTCCAATCATCTCTCACCGTGTGGCTCACCACACTACTCCTCTGAATATATCCATCCACCAAAGGGTTGGTTCCATCCTGTAACCAATGTAGAAATGTTAGAACAACCTATTCAAATTGTTACCTATACCAAAGTGATACTCATACCCTACATAAACTCATAATAGGGTTAGGTTGTTATGACACTATGAAGAGACTTCATATTCTAGGGTTAGCACAAGGTCCCTTTATCACAGAAAATGATCCTACAACATACAATCCAAGGCCTATAATTTGATTTATTACTAATAGGATGTCTTGGTAGGAAAGGATCAAGTTAAACATTAATTACTCCTAACAAAATATTTTCTATTAACAAGGCCACCACAACATGCTCACATGTGAAGGTAGAGAAGGATCAATTTCCTAAGTTCTGTGAAGATTGGCAGTTCCTTCTTCACTCTAGATTTTACTTTTACTATGTTGATAGGGTTCCAAGTGTGCTTAGGTTTACTTTGAATTGTTGAGTTATTATTTCCTTCATTAACCATATTCCTTTGTTATACTTACTTATAAGTTATTTCCTCTTATTAGTATCATTAGGAATTTACTTATCATTTGATTTACTATTTTCCAATTATCAAACTATTCAACCCCTTATACATATGCCTATTTCTAACTATCCATCCTTGATCATCTACTATCTTAGTTTAAATTGTTTAGATATATCTCAATTGTTCATTAGTGTTACAAACCATTATTTACCACGTTATATATTTATAATTCAATACCCTTTACTTGTTTTCACTTGTTTACTATTTGATGGTTTCAAATCATACACCACATCTCTCTTTATCCTATCGTTTTGAGAGTGGTTTTGCTTACTACTCCCCTAATTGTTACTTAGTTCTAGTTTTAACTTCTTAACACTTACCACTTATTAATGGGTAAATTATAATTTCTTCTTAAACCATTTAATATTATCAAGACTCTTATCTTTACTTCTCTTTCTTTTTTGGACTATTAAGGGTCATTTAATACTTATCTTGCAATTCATATTCCATGTATTACTCTTGATTCATTATATTTTCAAACCCTTTACTTAAACCTACATTATTGAAAACCCAATTAGATTATACAGACTCCTTATTAGGGATTACTATTAGGTTATTGATTTATTTATTTTTTCTCCTTACACTTACCTTCATACTTAATTTAATTTATAATTGCTTTTGTTAAAGTTCTCTTATTGTATTAACAATATTTGATACTCTTACTTTAGATTACATTCATGTTTTCTAAGTTTTCTTCTTATTTTAGTACTATTCACATTTTCATTCTTGTTAAAACATATTTTTCATGCAATTTATTTAACACAATTTATTCATAGTCCCTCACATGTTTATACATTTAACATGAACATAAATCTTTGCTCTTACTTGTATACTTCTCTACATGTTTATATGTTTTTACAATTTAGTTACAACAATATTTACCATCCTTATTGTTTTCCAAATGTATACAACAATCTTATTTGGTTTGTTTGAATGGTCATATAAATTTTAGGTTATTTTTGGTCTCCTACCTTTGCTTGATTATTTCCACAATGTATTCAAATTATTTCTTCCTACTCCTTAGCTTACAATTTTCTTGTTGTTTCTACTAGATTTTGTTCACTATTCAATGTTGTTTAGGTGTATAGGAAAAAGTGGATCCACCTAGGTTTTCAAATCATTCACAAGATAAAGCTCAAAATATGACCAAATTACCACTCCTATAGGTGTCATCACATTCTTACAAGGTTAAATGGGGGAAAAACACACGTATATTCTTAAATACACAATACTATATCACATACTTTCACTTCATTTCATTTACTTTCCTAAACAACTCAAAAGATTACCAACATGTCTTATTAAATAATGAACTAAAGGAATTATTAATGACTTAATCATTTTCCCAACCTGAGGGTTCTATGGTGTCAATTTTCATGGGAGCGATATAGATCATCATGGACACATCCTCTCATGGTGGCTCATTGATCCATTGTGTGGAACTTCCCAATCTAGTGCCTTATTACTTGCCTTTACCCCTAACTCAATATCATTGGGGCCCATGTACTCTAATTGTGTAAATCTCTTGAGCTTGAATATTTTTGAAGGTGGTGAGACAACATTCTATGTTATTCTTCAAAGGATCAACCTGAATAGTCATGCAAGATGTGGTCCCCTCTAGCATGATCCCTAGGCCTAGTACAACTCCATACGTCTCTCGTTTGGACCAAGAAATGGTCAGTGTACCTGATGTACACATGGGTGATGGTGGTGAGACTACATGGTGGTGCATTCAACTCTATGATGAGTCATGTGTAAGGCTCTTATTTGTCTCAAGTGTAGACCTCATGCTCTAGTATGGTATGATGAAAATATTTTCCCTTAATTCTCCTCTAACCTCTCACAATTCTCCATGTATGTCATTTAGCACTTATAAGAGTTAGGACATTGATCATTTCTTGGTCCTCTTGTATCTCAGGGGTCCTCTGATTATGTGTTTTGCCTTGTGCTTTTCTGTGCTCCCCTCTTGAGACATCCTATAAAATAATTCAAGCATTGTTTAATTTACGGAAGCTAAATCAATTATCCCAGATATCCAAGTGTTTATAAACCTACGCTCTAATACCAAGTGTGATGCCCCAAAAATTTACTCACAAAAAAGTAATTTTAAAGGTAGAAAATTATGGAATAATTTTTTTTAATAGTTTTAGAAATAATTAATGGGAAGCCAGTTTCAAGTTTAAGTTATTAAATGTGTACTATGTGTATTAGCAACGCCACTAGTTTTCTGCTCTTGTGAGTTATTCATTTTGTGTGTTCCAGCGATGGACAATTAAATTGGTAAAGTTGATAACGTGATGAAAGTATTGATTGCTCAGAATAAACTACAAGGGAGTTATAAGATGATACTTTCTATAAACTACTATAAGCAAAATTATACTTTCACTATGCAGAAATAATGTATAGACTAAGTCCTACTAAAGTATGCTTGATCCCTAACAATTTAAACTATATTCTTACATTAGAGGGTTACTAGAAAATGGATAGAGAATTAATTCAATTTAACTTATGTACAACTTGGGAATAATTATTTAATTGCATTTAGTCACACTCGACACTAGGGTAGAAATTTACTTAAGCCTTGATTGGAGGTCAACCCAACTTTACCCTCCTAGGGTCATGAGAAAACATCTTGTTGATTTAATTAAATTTTGTATTAAATATAATATTGTAGAGTCGCATATTATATGAATATTAAATACAAAAATGACACAAGCAAGCTAAGCTGTAATATTTGAAACCTTAAGAAAAGAAGAAGGAGATAGGACTTAGCTAATTTATGCTTGACCTGGAACTGATCTGGACTAGAAAGAGTGTTGAACAAGTTGGGAAGAGTATCAACACTACTCACAATAAATTATGCAAATCACAGACAAAGCCAAACATGGGCACCTGGGACAAGACATGGGCACTTAGGTGTTGGTGTAGACACCAACTTTTGGCATCCCTTGTCCCTCATCCCGCATTCACTCCCCTCATCATCATTTAATACATACATACCTCTCTTCTCATTTCCAAAATAAGCCCCTTGCTTATTTTTGACTAACTTTCTTTCATTCCTTCCTTCCTTGTGCCTCAGTCAAATTTTTCCACTTTTTAGGCACTCAAAATTATCTAGAAATGGCTTCATCAGATAGAGAATTTTCTCACCTTTCCAGAAAGGTAAAATTTTCCTTCTAACTCCTTGTATTTTGCAAGTTATGGCTCGGCGGAGTTTTTGAGGGAAATTTTCCCTGGGAAGGTCCGCAACCAATAGGAATGTGCCACGTGGCAGGGTGGAATGGCGGGTCAGCGGAGGTAAGTTGGAAAAATTTCCAAGGAGTGGGTGGGTGCAAAGAAAAAAATTTTTCCCATGGGCCCGCAAGGAAAAGAAATGGCTTGAGGCCCGCGCCTGAATGAGGAGGTGCCACGTGGCGGTGGAGGTCGGACCGGCGGGGGTAAGTTGAAAAAATTTCCAAAAATGGCGCAAAGAAAATTTTTTCCCAGAAGCCCCATGTTGAATGAGAATGTGCCACATGTCCATGAGGGTGGCAGGAGTCAGAGGGGTGGAGTAAATTTTGGCTTTTTTGCCAAAATAGTAAAGGCGCAAAGGAAAAAATTGGCCCGCAAGGCCCGCCAAGGAGGAAAATGAAATTTTGGTTAAAGGCCCGCGGACCAATGGGAGGATGACACGTGTCCTATTCTCGGTGGAGGTCAGGGGGCATGGGAGAATTTGGAAATTTTTTCCCAAAGTGGTCAAAATGGTGCAAAGGAAAAATTTGGAGGAAAGAAAATTGATTCCCCGCAGCCAAATAGGTGTGACACATGGCAGCAAAGCAGCGGGTCGCAGAGAAATTTTGGAATTTTTTCCAAAATTAAAAAAAAAAAGGTAAAATGGCCATTTCAACCTACAGGCTAATGAGGAAGTGCCACATGGCAGTGGAGTGGTGGGGGCATGGAGCTTTTTGGGGAATTTTTCCCAAATTCAAAAAAGGGGAAAAATTTTAGGTTTCGGCCCGCCGACCCAATTTTTGCCCCAGTTTTTCCCTAAATCTTCAGAGGGGCATATCTTTCGATCCAGAGCTCAGTTTTTCTCAATTTTGGTGTCATTGGAAAGCTATTGAAGTCCTCTACATGATGGAATCTTCAATTTTGTTTTTTGGTGGAGTTTAGTGAGAGAAAAATGAAAAAACACCTTTGGCATGGGGAAAAGAGCAGAACCGACATTCAACCACCATTTTTAATGCAGTATGGCTTCCATTCTTCTCCAGCATGGTCAAAAATCTTGGGGAATGAACTTTTAAGGGTACCCATGCTATTTTGATGGATCTGGTTGGTGGTTGAATCATTCATTTCAATTTTCCCACGTTTCTCCTTCCTGAACTCAGGTTTTCATTGTTAAAAGCCAGATTTGGCTCATTTGTAAAGGGTTGGACATTTTTTATGTTCTGCAGGCTCCCTCCTTCACCCTGGCAAGTGAATTTGTGGAATATCAGACCTTTTTTAGGACTGCAACATGTTTTTTACCTCCTTGTTGTTGTAATGCACTGTATTTAAAAATGGAAATGACAATGCAAGCTCTGTGAATGAATTTTCAATCCTTTCTTGTGTTGTTTACTCTATCCTGATCCTTCATTACAATTTTAGCAATTTGTGCATGATTTGTGTTGCATTTTTATAATCTGTGTCAATCTACAGAAATAGATGTTCACCACTCCTTTGGTGTATCACCTTGTTAGTTTAGTTTTATCTTCTTTTCTTTCTATCCTTGTCTCCTTGGCAGAATTAGAGTAGAATTTTGAGTTAAACCTCTACAAATTTCATGCATACATCTGATCAGAGGAGTAGAGGAACCAACCTTTAATCTGGAGAGTTTTTTCCCATTTTTGCAAGTCCCACACTTGGGGAAAAGATTCCATGTTGTGCAATCACACTAAATGACCCAATTCTCACTTGCAGATCTGAAGGTCATTTAGGGGGTGCTGCTGATTTGCACTAATAGTTTTGGCATGCCCGGTGGGACCTTAGAGGTCTTCATCTTCATTACAACAAAGTTGATGTGCATTTTTTGTAAGTTTCTTGCTTAAAAAGAGCCCTGATTTACACATCTGGTGACTCCAAAGAGATAAAATCAACTGGTTTCAGCAGTCCAAGTCTGAAGATTCATGAGAAGGATCCAAACAAGGTCAAGGGCCAGAGAAGAGGGATTGTCTGAGTATCTACAGTTATCCCCAGGAAGAAGAGAGAGGGGAAGAAGAATTCAAAGGTCTCCATCTCCACCAAACAGAACTCTATCAACTCCTCCACCTGGTAGACCTTTCACCCAATCAACAAGGGTTCTCAGGCCAATCAGAATGGCACAACACAACCCTTATGTCAACTTCACTGGCAGCAGCCCACTTGCTCTCAATGCACAAAACCCAGTTCCAGTTGCAGCATTGAAGAACATCCCATACTTTACTGGGGAAAATCAGACCACTCCTGGTGATCATGTCAAAGACATTGCTAATGTTTGTGCAATCCATGAGATTGTTGAGATGCAAATTGCTGTCAAATTGTTGGCATCTTCATTCAAAGGGAAAGCCTTGCAATGGTTCAGGAGCCTTGGGGCAGGCTCTATCCAAAATTGGAACCAGTTGTGCATAGCTCTCCATGAGCAGTTTGGAGAAAAGGGAGATAATTTGTCTCTATTGGAACAACTGACAACTATCAAGAGAGCTCCCAATGAGCAGCTAACAGACTTCAATTTCAGATTTCAAAGGACATGGGATAGAATCCCAGTGACAGTAAGGCCAACAGCTGAAGGTGCTTTCTTATACTATCTCAAAGCTTTAAATTCTGATATTTCTATGTTAATCCAATCCATGGGAGGTGCAAATATACCTGCAGCTTATATCATTGCCATTAGGGCTGAGAATTGTTTGATCCAAGCTGGTAAACTGGCACCTAGGCCTCCCATGCCCTTATATCCAAACTTGGAAAACCCAAGCACTAGTCAAGCACCTACTTTAGCTCCTATTCCCACTCCTAGAAATCAGAGTTCAAATGAAACTTCTACTTCATCCTCTAGTGCCTCAAATGAACTTCAAGAAGTCATGAAACAATTACAAAATTTAGGCAATGAGCTGGTTACACTCAAGAGGTAGCAAGCCCAAAGTTTTAGACCTTCTTATCAGTCTCAAACTCAGCCTAATAGGCAACCATATCAGCCTAATAGGCCACCCAATCCAGCTGCAAATCAAAATCAAGTAAGGCCTCCTGCCAATAGACCATTTCTGCCCTATAACCCCAATGTTGCATCTACCTCTAAAGCCTTAGTGCCAGTGCAAAATAATATAGCTCAAGAGTATGATTGGTGTTTCCCATGCAATGAGCCTCACAACCAGTCTATGTGCTTCAATGGTGCTTTGAACCAAGCTTTGATGGTGACAACAATTGGCATAGAGAGTGAGGTGAGTCAAGAAACAAACCAACAACAAGGAACATCTCAGCAAAATACAACTCCAAATGAGACTACACTTGTGAATTGGCAGGCTGAAGATTTTTGTGGTATGAATCAAACAATTTCTCAGAATGTAGCAGCTAACACATGGTCAAAGAAGAGGAATATTGGTGAAGGGAAGTCATTAGCTCCAGGTGATCCACAACCTTCCATCACTCCACAAAGTGTTGGCAAGCAAAATGCAGTTCCAAATGTGCAAGGACAGCCCAAGCCACCTTCTAGACCAGCTCAAATGCCAGCTGTTGCAGCCCATGTACAAGAAAAGAATGTGCAGGCTAAGGGGCAGAAAAGAGATGTTTCATCCCCATTTAACATCATTGAACAAATGAAGAAGACAAATGTGAATATATCTATGTGGGAATCACTATCCATCCCAGGCCAAAGGGATCTACTACAAGCTGCCATGAAGAATTGGTCAACTTCAAATCAGCAAGCTCATATGCAAGAGAAGGTACTCACAAATGTTGCTCAGCCTGAGGGGAAGCTTGGAGGACAGCAAGGTAAAGTTTTGAAGCCCCCTCCATTCTATGTTTCATTGATCATTGGGGATAAACTAGTACACAATTGTATGATTGATTCTGGGGCAAGTAGTTCTGTGATGCCCAAGCAAATAGCTGATCAGCTGGGCCTCCAATATGAAGTCATATCCAAAGGGGTGGTGCAACTGGATGGGACAATAGTAACAATAGTAGGGGTAATTAAATATTTGAGCCTCACTTTGCATGCATGCCCCAATGTCACTGTTTTGCAAGATGTGTCAGTGATAGATTTACCACCACTTTTTGCCCTATGTTTGTCAAGGGATTTCACAGCTAGAATTGGAGGCTATTTATCTACTGATTGGTCACACATGTTGTTTCAGACCAGATATGGAACTAAGGCCACAATCAGGTCTGAACCTATTGCAAACTTTCACATTGAGCCTCATACTCCAAGCCCAATCAATGCCAACTGTTCAACATTTGATCAAGAGGATTATCCAGGCACAGATGAAGCTGACACCAAAGTTGGAAGCATCCCAGATTTGACTCTTGATGAATGGGCAAGCAAGGTACATGCTTTTGATCCCTACAAGGAAATAGAGGAATCTGAACTAGGAGTTTATTACATGCATGAAGAAAATCAGCCTATTCCTAGCATCACCAAGCCAGACCATAAAGATGACAATGAGGTATGGCAGTTGTTCTTTGATGGATCAAGAAGTAGACAAGGTGCAGGGGGGAGCTATGCTTGTTTCACCTCAAGGCATTAAGTATTATTCAGCTTTTAGATTTCAGTTTGCATGTTCTAACAACACTGCTGAATATGAAGCTTTGATACAAGGATTGCATTGGTCAAGAAAGAGAGGTATCAAAAACTTACAAGTCTTTGGTGACAGTGAGCTGATTGTTAATCAAGTTAAAGGACAACATGCTACCAAAAATGACCTGCTCAAGAGTTATAAGAATAGGGTGTGGGACCTCATTGAGGATTTTGAAGGCTTTGGCATCAACTCCATCCCTAGGAAAGAAAACCAAGCTGCTGATAGGCTTGCAGCAGTTGGAGCAGCCTTTGATGTTGTGGAGAGTATCAAGGAAGATAAAGTGCAGCCAAACATTCATGTGATTGTAAGGCCATCAGTGCCAGACAATAATGTAAGTTGGCAAGTGTTTGAAAGTGACCAACAAATCATCAATTTCTTGCAAGAAGAAGCTGAGTTCTCAGCCAAAAATCAGGAAAAGTTAGAACAACAGTATGGTGATCAAGTGGTACAGCTGAGAACCAACAAACTACCAAAAGGACTTGTCACTTTGGAGTCCATCTTTAATCCTAATGATCAATTTAGGAAGGAGAAAGAAAACATCCAAGTCAAGGGAGAAGATTCAGTGCCCATCTCAGTGGGAGAAGGCAAATCACTTCAAATTGGTAAAGTGGCAACCAAGCAAGAAAGGTATGAGTTCATGCAACTTTTCCAAGAGTTCCCGTATATATTTTCTTGGAGCTATGAAGACTTGAGAGGTTTCAATCCCAAGCTAGCTCAACACACAATTGAATTAGATCCAAGTGCTAAACCCATCAGGAAAAAACAAAGACCGGTCAATCCACACATGGAGCCTCTCATGAAGAAGGAATTGAATAAGTTAATAGAGGCAAGTATCATATTTCCCATCAAGCATTCAAGCTGGGTTGCAAACTTGGTTCCAGTTAGAAAGAAGAGTGGAGAAATCAGATTGTGTGTAGACTTTAGAGATTTGAATAGAGCATCCCTCAAGGATCATTACCCACTTCCTTCTATGGAGCAGATTTTGCAAGTTGTTGCTGGCTCTGAGAGGTTTTCATTGCTAGATGGTTATTCAGGGTATAATCAGATCATGGTAAAGGAGGATGATCAGTTCAAAACAGCCTTCACCACCAAATGGGGAACCTATGCATATAGGAAAATGCCATTTGGGTTGTCTAACGCCGGAGCTACCTTCCAAAGGGAAATGGATATGGCGTTCAAGGGATTGATCAACAAAATAGTGCTGATATACCTAGATGATATTACTGTATTTTCTAAAAGTGCAGCAGATCATCTCTTTCATTTGAGACAAGTGTTCCAAAGATGTAGAAGATTTGGGGTATCCTTGAATCCCAAAAAATGTATTTTCCTAGCTCATGAAGGAAAGCTCCTAGGCCACATTGTTTCCAAAGAGGGATTAGCAATTGATCCAGAGAGGGTTGAAGCAATAAAAGCACTGCCATTACCAAGTCACAAGAAGGCCCTTCAAAGTTTCTTGGGAAGAATCAATTTTGTTCGAAGGTTTGTTCCAGACTTTGCAGCCCTTGTCAAGCCAATAACTATGATGTTGAAGAAAAGTATGGATTTCAAATGGACATCTAAAGGTAAGGAAAGTTTTGAGGCAATCAAAGAGGCTATCTCACAAGCTCCAACTCTCATTAACCCAGATTTCTCTAAGGATTTTATCCTTTATGCATTTGGCGGTGATGACATAATTTCTACAATTTTAGTACAGCAGAACAAAGAAAATGCAGAGCAGCCAATTGCCTTCTTTAGCCAAAGCTTGGAGGACTATGAGGTGAGGTATTCCTTCATTGAGAAGCATGTTCTTGCAGTGATTAGGAGCTTGAAGAAATTTAAGCATCTAGTTTCAAACAACAAGGTTCAACTGTTGGTTTCTCATGTGGGAGTTAAGGACTTCCTCCTCAACAAAGACCTAAATGAAAAATGTGCAGGGTGGATTACTCATGTCATGGAGTATGACATTGAGATCAAAGTCACCAAGCTGGTCTGAGGAAAGGGATTGTGTGAGCAGCTGGTCTTGAGAAAATCAATGGAAGCAAGCAATGGGAAGGATGTTGTTTTGGCATTGCAAGACAACCAAGAACAAAGAGGTGTTCAAGAAGAGAATGGTGGTATGCTCACTCCTTGCTGGACCCAAGACATAATGCACTTCTTACAAATAGGCCTATGCCCTCCAGAGATGAACAAAACCAAGAGAAGACACTTCAGATTGCAGGCTATTCCATATGCACTTGTTGATGGTGTCTTGTTCAAAAAGGATATAAATGGAGTGCTGCTGAGATGCATTGGGACAAATCAAATTAAGAGAATGTTAGAAGAGTTCCATGGTGGATCAGCTGGGGGTCATTTTTCTCCAAGAGTGACAGCCCTCAAGATTATGAAGGCTGGCTATTATTGGCCCAAGGTGTTTAGTGATTGTTATGCATGGATCAAGAGGTGCAAAAATTGTGCATTCTTCACAGGCAAGGAAAGATTAGCAGCCCTTCCATTGCACCCAATTTCAGTTGACCAGCCATTCATGCAATGGGGTTTGGACTTCATTGGAGTCATTAACCCAAACTCAAGCCAAGGACACAAGTGGATTCTAACAGCAACAGACTACTTCACCAAATGGACTGAGGCGGTGGCACTCAAAGAGGCAAATGAATCTAGCATTCTAGACTTCTATGAGGGGATAGTAACCAGATTTGGTATACCTGCCACTATAATATCAGATAATGCATTGGCATTCATAGGATCAAAGGTAACTGAATGGGCTGTTAAGAATGGGATCTATCTGAGCACTTCATCAAATTATTACCCTCAAGGTAATGGCCAAGCTGAGTCTACCAACAAGAACCTATTAAAGATCATCAAGAGGACTCTTGATGAAAATCAGAGGACTTGGCACACTAAACTTAAATCAGCCTTATGGGCTGATAGGATAACTCCCAAGAGATCCACCGGTAACTCTCCATTCAGACTTGTTTATGGAAGAGAGGCAATCTTGCCTATGTCACTTGAGTTGCCAACGTTGGAACTCATGAAGCAATTGGAATTGTTGGAGTTTGAACCCATGGAGGTTAGATATGTAGAATTGATGGAACTCCAAGAAATCAGAGAGCATGCAGCCCAAACAATGGAGAAGGACCAAGCCTTGATCAAGAGAACCTTTGATAGGAAAGCTAAGGCTAGAACCTTCCAAGTTGGAGATTTAGTGTTGAAATGGGATGCAGACCGAGAAAAGCCAGGAAGGCATTCAAAGTTTGATGCCATTTGGAGTGGCCCCTACATGGTCACAAAATGTAAGAACAACAATGCCTTCCAATTGTCTACATTGGATGGTGAAGAACTGCAGATTCCAGTTAATGGAATCCATCTAAAGCATTGCTACTAGAAGGGAAACTCCTCACCTTGTACATATTAGCTTAGATTTTCATTCCTCCAAGTGCTTGTGCACATTGTTTTGTTGTATCTTAGTTTTAATTTTCCCTAAGTGCTTTGGCACAAGCTTTTTTGTCCCAAGGATGCATCTTTGCAGGCCATGTTCCAGATCAAGTGATGTTCTACTCTCACAATCTTCTTTCTAGAAATTTTCTAATGAGTTGAGAGTACCAAGTAGTTAAGTTGATGACTCTGTGCCCAATGGATTGCTTCAAGCAGTTGATAATTCATCCAGCAGGTAGATGCCCCCTCTGAGTCGTCAAAATTGTTATCCAAACTAAGCCCCTTGCTTATTTTGACTAACTTTCTTTCATTCCTTCCTTCCTTGTGCCTCAGTCAAATTTTTCCACTTTTTAGGCACTCAAAATTATCTAGAAATGGCTTCATCAGATAGAGAATTTTCTCACCTTTCCAGAAAGGTAAAATTTTCCTTCTAACTCCTTGTATTTTGCAAGTTATGGCTCGGCGGAGTTTTTGAGGGAAATTTTCCCTGGGAAGGTCCGCAACCAATAGGAATGTGCCACGTGGTGGTGGAATGGCAGGTCAGCGGGGTAAGTTGGAAAAATAAAAATAGTGGGTGGGGCACAAAGGAAAAAATTTTCCCATGGGCCCGCAGAGGAAAAGAAATGGCTTGAAGCCCGCGCCGAATGAGGAGGTGCCACGTGGCGGCGGAGGTCGGACCGGTGGGGGTAAGTTGAAAAATTTCCAAAAATGGCGCAAAGGAAAATTTTGGCCCAGAAGCCCCAACCGAATGAGAATGTGCCACATGTCCATGAGGGTGGTGGGAGTCAGAGGGGTGGAGTAAATTTTGGCTTTTTGCCAAAATAGTAAAAGGGCGCAAAGGAAAAAATTGGCCCGCAGGCCCGCCAAGGAGGAAAATGAAAATTTTGGTTAAAGCCCCGCGGACCAATGGGAGGATGACACGTGTCCTATTCTCAGGTGGAGGTCAGGGGCACAGGGAAGAATTTGGAAATTTTTCCAAAGTGTTCAAAAGGTGCAAAAGTCAGCAGCCCACGGGCCCGCAAGGAAAAAAAATTGGAGCACAGGCCCGCGCCAAATCAAAGTGTGCCACGTGGCAGCGGAGCGGCGGGGCGCGGAGAAATTTTGGAATTTTTTCCAAAATTCAAAAAAGGTAAAATGGCCATTTGAACCCACCAACGAATGAGGAAGTGCCACATGGCAGTGGAGTGGTGGGGCATGGAGATTTTTGGGGAATTTTTCACAAATTCAAAAAAGGGAAAAAAATTTGGGTTTCGGCCCGCCGACCCGATTTTTGCCCCAGTTTTTCCCTAAATCTTCAGAGGGGCATATCTTTCGATCCAGAGCTCAGTTTTTCTCAATTTTGGTGTCATTGGAAAGCTATTGAAGTCCTCTACATGATGGAATCTTCAATTTTGTTTTTTGGTGGAGTTTAGTGAGAGAAAAATGAAAAAACACCTTTGGCATGGGGAAAAGAGCAGAACCGACATTCAACCACCATTTTTAATGCAGTATGGCTTCCATTCTTCTCCAGCATGGTCAAAAATCTTGGGGAATGAACTTTTAAGGGTACCCATGCTATTTTGATGGATCTGGTTGGTGGTTGAATCATTCATTTCAATTTTCCCGTGTTTCTCCTTCCTGAACTCAGGTTTTCATTGTTAAAAGCCAGATTTGGCTCATTTGTAAAGGGTTGGACATTTTTTATGTTCTGCAGGCTCCCTCCTTCACCCTGGCAAGTGAATTTGTGGAATATCAGACCTTTTTTAGGACTGCAACATGTTTTCTACCTCCTTGCTATTGTAATGCACTGTATTTAAAAATGGAAATGACAATGCAAGCTCTGTGAATGAATTTTCAATCCTTTCTTGTGTTGTTTGCTCTATCCTGATCCTTCATTACAATTTTAGCAATTTGTGCATGATTTGTGTTGCATTTTTATAATCTGTGTCAATCTACAGAAATAGATGTTCACCACTCCTTTGGTGTATCACCTTGTTAGTTTAGTTTTATCTTCTTTTCTCTCTTCTATCCTTGTCTCCTTGGCAGAATTAGAGTAGGATTTTGAGTTAAACCTCTGCAAATTTCATGCATACATCTGATCAGAGGAGTAGAGGAACCAACCTTCAATCTGGAGAGTTTTTTCCCATTTTTGCAAGTCCCACACTTGGGGAAAAGATTCCATGTTGTGCAATCACACTAAATGACCCAATTCTCACTTGCAGATCTGAAGGTCATTTAGGGGGTGCTGCTGATTTGCACTAACATGCTTAGATTCACCATTTCCATACCATAATTTTTCCTTATCAGTTTTTTTCTAGGCCCATCAGTCATCCTAGAGCCTTCTCTCTGTTTTTTCTTATCCTCATTCTCATCTATAGATCATCATTTTCACCCATATTTTTTAAATAAAACCCTAGATCACTCCCAGTCTCTGTCAACCCTATCAAATCGTCATTAACCCAACTTTCATTTGTTTGAATTTTTGTATTTCATTCTTCTAGTCATCTTCTTTCTAATCCCATTTCCTTTCATATCCTTCAATCTCGCCATTCTACACACCTGCAGCTTCAGAACCCAACTTCACCAAATTTAGTCAATGACCATGCCAAAATTTCTTATCTTTCATTGATTTTCTTACATTATTTATGTTTTCATCAGATCCAGTCTTCTCACAATAACTCAACATCATCCCCAGTTTAGATCAGCTCCAGGTAAAGCTTCAAGAAGTCTTTCAGGTTTATCATTTTTTGCTTACTTTCTTGGTCTACATTGTCACCAATAATCGTCAACTCTGTGCTCTACACAGCTTAAGGTTTTTGTCGACCCGACCTAGGTTTGCCTTAATATCCTACTATTTACTTATGTTAGATCCACATGTTACTCTCACCTTTTGCATATTTTAGGTTTTTGTTTTTGTCTCATATTATCTACTACCTCCAATTTATCAAACATTTATCTTTCTTTTTCTATTTCTTTTATGAAAATGTGGGTTGACATCCATCCTAGGAAGTTTTCACTTCTCGGGACTGGAATTTTCAAGCAACCCATCATCCAATCTACTAATCCTTTTTTTATTTCCTCTTTGTTATGCAGGTCATCAAGCTCGCTATGAGGAGGGTCTCTCTTTTGTGCTTGTATTCATCATCATCTCATCTAGAAGTACCTTAAACCCTCTCATATTAGAGTTGTTTGTTTTCTTGTTATCATTTCACTAATATGAAACAAGAACGAGAAGATCAATTCAATAGTTGGAGACCATTTTTGGGAATTGGTGATTGCACATGAGATCAAGATCTACTTTTTGATGTGTTGCAAGTATGTGTTCAATGCCTAATGATCACCGAGGGTACCTGTATCCTACAAAATATAAGTTCACCTGCACAAACCCACAAGCTGCATCAAACCTAAAAAATAAATATGCAATATGGGAGTTGGACTAACCCAAGAGGTCACCCTGAGAGTGAACTTATGACCAAGTGTTGTACTACATCTCAAGTTCCATGTAGTTCTTGTGAGTTTGTGTGAAAATGATGCCCTTGTGTAATTGCACTTGATATTGGGTTGTAGCTACATGTAACAATGTAGAAAAATGTGTGGATGGAATAATTAAATTCCCCTTCATATGTTGTGTATGTGGAGTTGACACAACCCTTTCCCTTGAATACATGCTAGATGGATGCATTTTGAGTGCTTTAGGTTCCTTTTAGATGTAAGCTTAGGTGATGACAGTAATGCTTAGTGTTTGTTCCTTGATTTTAGTCACATAATTATGTATTTATATTATTCCCATGTTTGAATTTATTAATTGAAAACTAGAAGGTTGAACCATAAGTGAAAAAGATGCCCAAAAGATAAAAGAGACCTAAAAGAAGTAATGTGGAAAAAGGTCAAGGGCACCTGGGTGCTTTTGTCCTAGTTGGGAGCTGGTTTTTGAAGCCATAAAATATAAATAAGTAAAATATCAACTAGGTTGTAGGGTGTGTGAGACCAAGTAGAAAATAAGAAACACTGAAAAGAGGCCAACGACAGTCATCAATTACTAGTTTTCTTGCTTATGAATCATATGAATACTAGTATGTGTTTACGACCTAGAAATCTACCCCAAGTGTGTGATTTTTGTGTCTACATTTTCCCCCACTAATTTTTAGAGGAAGTTGCTTAGTTGGAGTTGGTAATGTTGTAGAAGGCTTGAGAGGAGGAGGGGATAGACTGATTTTTAGAGGAGGATTCTTAGTTGGAATGGGTTTGATAGGCTTCTCATGACTTACCAAAGAAGGAACATTAGTGATTAAGAATTGATGCTCATTAGACATGGAAGGACATTATTTATGAGCCAATTGGTATTTACCAATTGGATATGTAGCAGGATGTTGTGAAGAAAATGAAATTAAAACTTTATGTTCAAGGTGCTTAATTTTTTGTTTTAAAGCATAGAAATTATTTTCATGATGTCCATTAATTCTGTGATAATTACAAAAGGGGAGACCGTGGTATTTGGCAAGCCGATAAAGAGGGTAGAAATTAGTAAATGACAAGTTGATTAATTGGTGATTGAGGAGTTCAGAAATAATATCATGTTACTTATCATTTGAATCAAACTTGAGAGGCATTGGTAGTGGTATGACTTAGGGCTCACTTATATGAGCACATGTGGAAGACATAGAAGTAGGATGAGATGTAGAAAGAGAAATAGCATGGCCTTAGGAAGCATCCTTGAGATGTTGGATTTTAGCTTTAAGAGATGTAATCATCATTTCCATAGCTTGTATTTTGTCTTGAAATAAACAATGTAAAGCTTAAATTATCTCTAATATAGGCTGATTGGATGGAGAATTAGAAGCGATAGAGTCATCAGATAAACAATCAAAAATGGCACTTACTTGAGTGGGTGGCGTACTGCGAGGTAGATACATAGTGTCTAGGTATTTTTGAAGAACATCTTTGCAATATGGGTGCATTTGAAGTAAGTCATGCAAGGAGATTAGAGGGTTTTTAGGATCCATGAAAGAAGAAAAAGAAGGATCCAAGTGTATAATCATAAGTAGGCTTCACCAAATGATTTAATTTAATTTGAATTAATTAAATCTAAATATTGCTTAGTCACTACTGAACCAAATGATGTATAAATGTTGAAATATAGAAATGACATAAGCAATCTAAGATGTAATATTTGAAACCCTCAGCAAAGAAGAAGGAGAGAGGACTTAGTTTATTTCCTTGCAGTCTGAGACTGATCTAAACTGGGAAAAGTGTTGAACATATTGGGCAGAGTGTCATTACTACTCACAATAAATTCAGGAATGTAGGGATAAGGTCAGACAAGGGCACCCACGGTAGGATAGGGGTGCCTGGGTGTTGAAGACTACTTCTGGGCACCTATGATTGCACAAATATTCAGAAACTGGTTTTTACTATGTCGCAAAATCGTCATTTTTGCTTCATGTTTATCACCTAAGAATCGCTCTTTGATCGCTGAAGGTACCTATAACCTGCAAAACAGAAGTTCACCTGCACAAGCCCACAAACAACATCAAACCTAAAAAGAAAGATGCAATGTGGGGAGTTGGGCTGACCCTAACGGTCCCCTCGAGAGTGAACTTATGACCAAGTGTTGCACTACATCTCAAACTCCATGTAGTTCTTGTGAGTGTGTGTAGAAATTGTGCCCTAGGATCCCCTTGTGTAAGTTGCACTTGATAACAGGTTGTAGCTAGAATGTATAAATGTATAACATGTGTGGATGGAATATAATAGACTTCCCCTTCCTATGCAGAGTTGATGCATCCCTTGTCCCTTGAATGGATGTTAGATGGATGCTTTAGAGTGCTTTTGGTACCTTTTGGATGCAAACTTAGGTGTTAATAGTAATGCTTAATGCCTAGTCTCCTATTTTAAAAACATAACTATGTATTTATATGATTCCCTTATTTGAATTTTGTAATTGACAACTGGAAGGCCGAACCATAAGTGAAAAAGATGCTCTTCCTAATCTAATGATAAAAGACTACTCCTAATAAGAGTGAGTAAGGTAATAAAAGGGTCAAGAGCACTATGGGCGCTATCAATGTCCTGGGACTAGGGAGCTGGTGTCTGAGACACATGAAAATGATAAATCATACACTAAGTTAACTGACTAGGTTGTAGGGTGTTGTGAGACTCAAATAGAAAGCAAGAGACAATGAGAGGAAAGAGGCCAAAGATAGTTGTCAACCACTAGTTTTCATTGCTTATGAATCACATAAATGCTACACTATGCTTTTAGGACCTATACACAAGTATCTCAGAGCTGTGCAAGAAACTATTAGTGTTTACGATCTACCTTTACAATGTTCAACAAGTGGCTAAGAAACCAGATATAGATCTAGAGGGAAAATAGTGTTGCCATATGACCAAAACATGCATTTGAATCAAACTTGTACTATCAAACCTTGAGACAGTGTGAATAATAGATAACATGAGGCATGTATGCCTTGCAAAAAAAAATGGAACGGGGCTCATAACAACCTACAGACCTGTAAGAAACAAATTACCACAAACATAGAGGGAAGATAACTGAGCCACAACCATGAGCCCATTTGTTAGAATCTATGAGATATACACAATCTGTTGCCACAAGAAATCGAAGGTGATTAATCATCTACAGAGCTTAACTCAAAGGTTAAAGGCTCTTAGAATGTTTGGCCTACCCAATTGGGATAGAGTAACATTGATTTCAAAAGAGCATTCTTTACAATTATAACAAGCAAGTTACTTGTGGAACCCAGAAGAGCGAGGAGGGGGGGGATAAATATTTAAAGGAAAGGGGACTTGGAAGTGGTTAATATGTCAAAGAATATCTCATGTCATCATTATCTACTCTACCTAAGGTTCATGAAGGTCTGAAGATGCTCAACAAGATGTTAAAATGGCGTTATCCACCCTAAATTTCCTTTTCCAAAGCATGTTTCAAGGGATATTTACAAGTCAATGATGATCCATAACCATGGAGGTGCCTTCACTTGCAAAAATCAAAAAAGTTCGAGCATATACTTTTTGACTACACAGATAGGATTTAAGGAGAATCAATTGTTTTCCCATGAGATCAGGGAGGTAAGATGAAGTTTAAGCTGTCATTTGTCAGTGGAACCATTAGCCATGATGTCCACTTGGACCCCAAATGCTGTCAATATCTCATATCCATGCTTAAGAACTGATTTTAACTCTTATTTGATTTTGGGTGGGACCACAAAGTGATAATACCTCAAAGCATATGTTAGAAGCCTGAGAAAGGAACCTTTATGCATGACCAAATGAAAGTAGATAAAACTAAGCTAAGATCTAACACCAATTAAGTCTTAATCTACTTCCATTGCAGTGTGCACATAAAGCCCTAAAGCTAGAAAAGAAAGGTGATAAATAGATTGCATCTAAACATAAACATTGTAAACATAAACCTCCCTTCGATGTGTGGATTTGCTTTGGAATGTGGGTATCCTTGAAAGCCAAGTGCAAGCCACAAATAGTTTTGATCTAATGAGGGAGCTTAGTGAAGGAAGAGATGTCCTCAAAATGCCCATGTGTAAATCCATGTTGAATTCTCCTCTTACTACTTTTGTCACCTGATATTGCACCCTTGTTGAATCTACTAGATTTAACACCTCAATGAAAAATGGGAATGTCCCCAAGGTATGGAATCTTGCTCCTTGGGACTTCCTCTACCTATATAACCTAACACTAACAATACTCATTAGCCAATGCTACTAATCTATAGGGGAAATCGGGGAAGGAGGAATGCATTGAAATGAAACTAAGATAAGGGAATGATGATTTGGTAAATTTTCTCCAGAACTAGAAAGGGGATCTCTTTGTGAAGGGAAGAAGCATGAAAGAAATGACACAACGATGAGAGGGAAGATAGATGTCTTATATCAATCTTGAGAAAATGATTCTATTCCACACATTTTTTGACAAAAAGAAACTAAAATATGCAATTGAAACCCAGGGGTCATATGATATGCCAAAAATGAATGGAGAGGTCAAAGTGACTCATTTTGTCCTGTGTTTTTACATGGGCAAAGGAGTTCACCTGAAAAATAGGATAATTATATCCTAGTGTCAATTTTTTCCATGTTATACCTCTCCAGGAAACCCTAGACTCAACCTTTACCCCTCAGTGTAGAGTATAACCCATTGTCCTTCAATAATTCCATCTGTGAATTTCATCATTCCCCCCTAAATAATTTAGGAAATGCTTCCAAAACATTCAAGTGCCTTTGGAGCATTTTCCTAGGCAGGTTTTCAACATGAAGTCATAGAAAAGGCTTTCCAAGCTTCAGCCTTTCTAAGCCAAGTTTCCCATCTTCACTGGAGTGGTGTGGGAATGGTTCATTTTCATCATGAAGGTTTATATAGGAGCCAAGAGCACCAAGGAATTGATTTAGGAAAAATCTGGGAAGTTTCGGGCGTTTAGGAGCGAATTCACCGAAAGTTGGTTGTTGGGCCTAAAGGAGTTTGCACTAAAAAAAAGCATCTAATCCTCAAGGAAAGATTTTGGGAGCTCCAGAATGAATTAAGAGCCAAAAAATATATCATTTGAAATATCTTTTGGTCCCCCCACATGATGGATAAAATATATCGTTTTCAAGCACCATGCATTTTTCAGACCAACTCATTATTTCCTACACATTAGGAGATCCCGAGAAAAAGGGAGATTTTGAGGGTGTTCTAATCAGAATAAATCCTTGGTACCCTCACCATTCTTCTCAAAATTTATTTTTCATGAAAAATCATATAAAGAAGCACCCAAAAACTCATATGAGAGCTCAAGTTATGACCTTTTCAAGTTGTTTCTCAAGGTACAATGTTTGGTACTTAGTCAAATTTCTTCAGGGACACGTGGCATCACTAGGTTGAGGCACATTTTCACATCCCCATTGTACCTTACAAAATGGAAAATCTCTCCAGATTAAACGTTGGTTCCTTATTCCTCTGTTTAGGTGCATACGTAGAAACTTGCAGAGGATCTATTCTTAATCCTAATCTAAACTTTACCAAGGAGACAGGGATAGAATGAATACAGAAATTAAAATAAAGCTAAACTACGAGGTGATGCACCAAAGGAATGATGAACACTTTTTTTGCTAAAAGACACAAACCAACAAAATGCATACAATAAACAAACACAGATAGCCAGATATGTAATGGGAGACCAGAGTAAAAAAAAAAGAGATAAGAGAGGATCAAAAATCATTCACAGACATGTTTCATTGCTCTGTAGATTGATACAGTCCATTACAAAGTAACCAAGAGGTAGAAATGTATTACAATTTTAGTGGA
Source organism: Taxus chinensis (assembly GCA_019776745.2). Classification (NCBI taxonomy): domain Eukaryota; kingdom Viridiplantae; phylum Streptophyta; class Pinopsida; order Cupressales; family Taxaceae; genus Taxus; species Taxus chinensis. Next base: position 42,226 of record JAHRHJ020000246.1, on the reverse strand, counting down.
AGGTCTAAACCCCATAGATCCTTTTGCTAGAAGGAAGAGGGGAACCTGCAAAATGAAGAATGTCCAACCCTTAACAAATGACCCAAAAATGGAATTTATTGGTGAAGCAAAAAAACTGAGGAGAGAGAAACATGGGAAATTGATTTATAGGTCTAACCACCTGACAAGATCCATTAAAATGGCAAGGGCACCTTCACAAATCCTTTTTCCAATGTATTCGACCATGCTAGAGAAAAATGGGTGCCATACCGTATTAAATTTTGGTGGTTGAACGTCTGTTCTGTGTTTTTTCCATGCCCAAGACTTTTCTTCATTTTCTTCACCTAACCTCCTCAAAATTAAAGTTTCAGACCTTTGTGGCATAGGTGAGGCCAAGATCTTTCCAATGGTGTCAGATTTGAAATATTTCAAGCCCTGAGTCAAAAGATATGCCCTTTTGAAGTTTTTATCGGGTCCGTACAAGAGGGTGGGCTTTGGCTTGACTCGGGCTCAAACGTTGACTTTTTCCCTTGGGCAAAGTTACGGCCCATTTTGTAACTTTTACCCCTTTTGGAATAACAAGGGGAAAAAACCAACTTTCCCCCCGACGGCCCACTTTGACCTAGAACATGTGGAGATGCAAGGCTTGTTTAAGCCTCCCTTTATGGAATCATCTTTGGAGAATTATCGCTAGGACACGTGGCTCTCTCTACGACACTGCTCCTTCATTTTCGAGCTCACCTGTAACTTGTTTGTCATCCTGGAATGTGGTCTCGTTGGTCTGAGTCATTTCCTTCATAATTTCCTTATGTGTAGGATTTGTCTTGCCCAAATTTCCTGGGGTGCAAATTTGGGATAACATTGGCATCATATCAATTCTAACCAATGGAAACAATCAACATTTTAGCTTGCGGCTATCACTTACTGATGGATATTGTGTTTACGATTGCATATTATTTACCTAAAACTGGATCTTTTGATGCAAGATCTATTTCAAATAAACATTAATCTATTCATAATCTAGCTATTTCTATGGAAAATGAAAGCATATTTGAAAAAAAATTGTGATCTAAGTGGTAAAATGGTAACATTGTGGCTGTCACTTACTGACCGAGCTTCCATCTTGGCTAGCATTGACCTTACCCGTTGCGGGTTTTTTTTAATGCAAGATGTATTACAAACAACATTAATCGATTCATAATCAATGTCATGCTATGGAAAATGAAATCATAATTGTAAAAGCATATTGTTCTCTGTGGTAATATGGTAAGTACAAAATCAATTGTTCTATGTCAAGTGTGAATTAATTTTAGCAGACTCTAGGGTTTTTTTATTTTCATTGAATCGCCCATTGGAGGACAATAGTTATGAGATATTTATGTGGATTAGAGGACTGCTAGGCTATGCCATCATTTAATGGATCTAAGCATCGATAATAATGTTTGTTAGTTATGAAATGGTAACTATAGACTATGGAGCATTGGATTACACCATGAACTTTTGAAATAGGTTATTTGGTTATTTGTTCTTTTAAAATGGTTCCTCTTTTGGAGTTAACTGATATCATTTTATACAAATTTGTGAGCCTTATAAATGATTTTGTTTAAAAATACTTATGGCTAACATACCATGTTCTGACTACATATTAGTATTGGTTACTTTGTGCACTCCATTATTACTTTCTTCGGTTGTTGGTTGTCTACATAAACCATTAATTGTCTTATAAATTTTTGGGGTTTAGTAGTAGTTTTTATTTATAAACGCACATGACTAATATACCAAGATTTGATTTCATATTCTTTCCAGATGTGCCTGAGTTATCCTCATCTATCATCAGAGCCGATGAACATAGAGTATTGTCAAAAAAATGAAAAACCATGGAAATTGGAAACATATCTCATTAAACATATTTATAAAATGATTGAAGGTCAATCACCATGTTGAACTAGTTGTGTAGCTTCAAGTTGAGAGGGTTGTACATCAACTCCTATTATTTTTTGGTTGTCTGCATAAATCATAAATGTGTAAGTAGCTTATATAAGTTAAAATCCATTAAACAAAATCACTTGTTCAATTTTCATTTTGCAACAAAACTTTACCAAATGAGTCTATGGATCTGCTTTTCTAAGGCAGGGTCATTTGGTGTGATTTGCATAACATGGGACCATCTCTCAAGCTGTGGGACTTGCGGACTTGAGATGGCCCTCCAGGAGAAAGCCAGCTTCTTCTTCCTGATCCTAATGCTAAACTACTCCTAATGGAAGAAATGACGTCTAACTACACCTATCCTAACAATGCCAAGGAGACAGGGAGAGAGAAAGTGCATAAAGAGGGAAATCCTACACTAACGAGGTGATAGCACCAAGAAAAGGGAAGTGTTGATCATCTATCAAAACTGCCATGAAATGAAGGGAGGTGAGGTGAGAAATGGAGAGGATGGACAGCAGCATCACAGACCAAATGTCAGATTCACACAGAACTCCATTTCTGATCCCCACAAACACAGCTCCCAGATCTACAAATGAAACATCCAAAACATGCATGGAATACTCCAGAATGATGAGAGGCAAGAAGATGCAATGAAAACAAGCGAAGGATGGACAAACACATCACAAAAATGAGTTTTATTGCTTCAAAAATTTACACAGAGCATCATACATGAGCAAGAGGCAAAGCATGCCATTTACAGAGTAGGGGAGGAGGTTCAGACTCCATTTTTGACCCTGGGGAAGAAAAGAAGAGGGGAGGCAGAGAAGAAGAATGAACAACTTTTACAATGAATCCTGCCCCTGTATTTATAGAATCAATCTGAGAGAATAAAAAGGGAGAGAGAAGCGGGAAAATGTGGGTCCCATTTTGAAAGCTCAACCACTGAAATTAATGCCTCTAATGAAATCTGCCCACATATGTCACTTCTGGTTCCCCAAGCAATCGAATCGAATCAGATCTGGTAGTTGAAGAGATTGGATTCTGCATTAATGGCTTGAAGACTTTTCTTCATTTTTTACCTACCAGGGCCTACAAAAATGATTTTTATCCTTCCATGGCATAGAGGATGTTGAGATCTTCCAACGGTGTCAGATTTGCTATATTTCAAGCCCTGAGTCGAAAGATATGCCCCTTTGAAGTTTTGCATCGGATCCATACAAATGGGTGGGAAAAACAATTTGAAAAATGGGTCCCCCTCTTTAATATGGGACACGTGGCACCCTTTGGTTGGGTTGCGGGAGAACTTAACTTTTCTCCTTTTTCACAAAATCACAAAATCCAGAAAACTCCCGCGGCCCCGAAGCTCCACATGGACACTGGCTCTTTTGCCTTGCGCTTCCATTTTTACTTTTATGCCTTTTGGAAAAGGAAAACTTTCACTTTTTTCCCCGACTCCCCACCTTGGCTTTGACTCGGGTCTATATGTTGACTTTTTCCCTTGGGCGAGTCACGGGCCATTTTGTAACTTTCACTCCTTCTGGGAAAAAGGGTGAAAACCAAACTTTTTCCCTGACTACCTACTTTCCCCTGGGACACGTGTCAGTCTAGCACTTGCTTGGGAACCTTTTCTCTATTTGACCCTTGAATCAACGCCATTAGACACTTGGTAGCCTCCGCCGGCCTGTTTGTGCATTGACTATTCAACTAACTCTACCCCCTTTGAGGACACGTGGAGGCACCGCGCATGTTTGCAAATCCAACCCAAAGTTTTCCTTTGGAGGAGCGTCGGGTTGACACTTGTCGGCCTCCGCTGCTTTGTGGACTTTTCAACAGTCCTTCTTACCTTTTAGACTTTGGGCTACGTGGTGAGCTCGCACTCATTTGGGTCTCCGCCTTGGGACCAACTCTTGGGGATGCGCCACACTGACACTTGGCACTCTCCGCTTGCACATTCATACTTAGCCAATTTTTTGAGGCCCGCCCTGTCCACCTTTGACTCTGTTTGACCATTTGACCCTGCCTCCATTCCACCCTGGGACACGTGGAGATGCGGCGCTTGTTTGAGCCTCTCTATTTGGATCCATCTTTGGAGAAGCACCGCAAGGACACGTGGTCTCTTCCACTGCCTCCTCCATACTTAGTCGATTTTGGACCCTTTCCTGAACTGTTCGAGCCCAAAAACTTCCAGACTTCACCGTTTCTTCTGTTTCTTGCATCTGGTCTCTTTAAAATTGTCTCCTCTTTCTTCTCTACCCCTGCCACTCCATTGTTGAGTCCTCCCTCGACCCTTTAAATAGATTTAGGATGTGGAAATGCTCAAAAGAACCGTTTCTTCTATTTCTTCTTGTGCAGGGTCGAATTTGACTCTCTCGGGCTTCTGTTTTTCACTTTTCCTGGTTCTGGGACGTGAGCTTCTGGGTCTGTATCATTTCCCTTCATGTTTTCTTTATGTGTAAGGCTTGTTCTGACCAAACTTTCCGGGGAGGTGAAATTTGGGATAACAATTTGGTGACTCACGGGGACATCTGCCTGCTAGATGAAGAGACCAGTGGCCTTGAAGCATCCATTGGGCATGGAGTCTACTTGATAACATGGAACTGATCCTTGAGCCACTGGAGCCTGACTGCAAGCCTTTTCTATGTTTCATCTGTCTCTGAGCCTGCCCACATGTCTGCACTCTCAATTTTCATAAGAGAACCTTGGAAATGGAGTTTCTGAGAGTAGAAAATTGTTTTGACCCAGGGCTTCAATCTGTCCCTCAAATGGACTATCTCGAAATGAATTTAGTTGCTCTGCATTTGTTCCCTATTTTTGGAACTTGCAACTGTCACAGGAAACATGAGCCTTCTTTCCTTAAATAGTTAAGAGCCTAGCCTTATGCCCCTCTGAAGCAATACAAACAAAACTTATATACAAAGACCAAATCATACATGCCTCAAATGAGACATGCAGAGTGTGCATAAGCACTTCTTCTACTGAAAGCAAACCTACCTACTCTACTCTAACCAAGAGCAAAGGGAGCTCAAACAAATCCTGCAACTGGCAGGGAGAAATAGCTTCCCTTCCTCAAAAATGGCAGCCATGCAACTGATTTGGCACTGAACATGGCTGGTTGGATGAGTGAAAAACTGACAATAAGCCGGTCCTCCACCCAAATCATCAAGGTATCAACATTAATGGAAAATACCTCTTCAAGCTGACCTACATTGGACTCCTAGAGGTTTGATGGTGACCCTTGGTACTTTGATGATCATCCTCATGCCCTGAAGTAGGCATGACTGGTTTTGGTCTCTCCTTTGGCTCTAATGAAGCCAAGTACCTGATTGGGCATGGTCTGATCCTTTGGATGTGCCCATTTCTCTGAAATTCAACTCCAAAATTGGAGTCTTCTTGTGGACCTTCTTGGGTGGATGGTGTGAGAGAAATGATGACATCCTCCTGCCTTTTCTCTTCCTCCTCCTTTGAAGAACATGGAAGAGTCATGTCTTCCAATCTTGGTTCCAGAGGGCTGTTATGAAGTGCAGGCTTGTTGTTCCTGAATGTTCTCCTCCATGGCAGTAGGCTCATGTGCTTGGGATGTGAGAGATGGAGGAAAAAATGATGTGATCTCCATGGATTCCCCTCCATCAAGGAAATCCTCCAAGTCAGACAGGTAATCTGCCTCCTTGTTGTCCTGCTGCAGGTGCTCAACCTCCTTCATGGTGTCCTCCTGATCTACAATTGACTCACCATGGTTCCCTTCATCCTCAAACATGAAGTTTGAAAGCTCAAACTCTTCCTCAACATCAGAGCTTGAAGGGGATGAAGTGGGAGGAAGAACTGAAGGTTCTTCTGTGGCCTGCTCCACACTTGGAGCCTCTGAAACTATATGGTCCTCCTCCATAGCCAAATGTACTCCTCTTCTTTTGGATTAGGAGTAGCTCCCTCTTCCCCTGCTTGTGCTGTAGCTGGAGCTTCCACCACTTGTGGCTTGACCTCAGCCTCCTCCATAGGCTTAACCAACAAGGGAACCTTTGAAAACTCAAATTTAGCAGCCCAACTCTTCAGATTTTCTATCATTTCTTCTCTGTTGGGTTCCTCTATTTGATGTTCTCCTTGGCTGGTTTTTTTAGTCTCTTCCCAACATGGACTTGGGAAGGCAAGAGGAGTGGTGGGTGGGGTTCAAGGCATTTCTTTTTTTGGCTCTTGTAGAGGGGAATTGGATTTGGAAGGGAAAAGGGCAGAGAAACTGAGGTGAGGTGGAAGACTAGGAGATGGAGAAATGAAATCAACACTTGGGGCAGCAAGTGAGGGGCTTGACTCCTGCCTCTGCTGAAATGATAAAGATTGAGGAAGAGACAATGAAAGACAGGGAGCTGGTGACTGACTTACCCATTGACAAGGTTGTCCCACACTTTGCTCATAAGCCCCGATCTCCACTGTCCATTGTGCAAGTTGGGGTAGCATTTCAATCATGAAGTCCAGCTTCTCCTGAGGGCTGTAGTGTCTTGGAAAAGGGCCTTCCCATGGACAAGGTGCCCTGCAACCAATGTTGAAAGCCCTCATTTGAACTGTTTCCCTTAATTGAACCATGCCAGCCTCCATTTTTTGAATCTTTTCCAGTAGAACAACATCTTCTGCATAATTATCACCATCATATGCGTCCCCTTGTTCTTGATAAGCTTCATAGTCAAACTGGTTTTGACACTGCTCATATGGGTAAGCATAATGGTCCTGGATCTGATTATAATGTTGATCTGGAGGAGTTGGGAAATACATTGGAGGTGGACTGTATTGCTGTAAGTGTGAGTTCCATGAAGGGAATGAAGTCATGATTGCACAACCTCATGGAATGGGAGAAAATGAAAGAGATGGAAGAAGAAATGGATGAAATGAGTGGAAATGGATGGAAAAGGTCTGTAACTCAGAGAATGGGTTTTTGACCAGATGGAGTCGCCAGATGTGCTTGAAAGTGCCTCCAAAGGCTGAAATCTTCACCAAGAGCACATCGAACCTGATGAAGTGAAGTGGTAAGGTGCTTCAGACCTGTCCCACCGGGCATGCCAAAACTGTTAGTGTGAAATCACAACACCCCCAAATGAGTGGTGGATCTACTTTTCTAAGGCAGGGTCATTTGGTGTGATTTGCATAACATGGGACCATCTCTCAAGCTGTGGGACTTGCAGACTTGAGATGGCCCTCCAGAGAAAGCCGACTTCTTCTTCCTGATCCTAATGCTAAACTACTCCTAATGAAGAAATGATGTCTAACTACACCTATCCTAACAATTCTAAGGGACCAAGGAGAGAGAAAGTGCATAAAGAGGGAAATCCTACACTAACGAGGTGATAGCACCAAGAAAAGGGAAGTGTTGATCATCTATCAAAACTGCCATGAAATGAAGGGAGGTGAGGTGAGAAATGGAGAGGATGGACAGTAACATCACAGACCAAATGTCAGATTCACACAGAACTCCATTTCTGATCCCCATGAACACAGCTCCCAGATCTGCAAATGAAACGTCCAAAACATGCACAGAATACTCCAGAACGATGAGAGGCAAGAAGATGCAATGAAAACAAGTGAAGGATGGACAAACACATCACAAAAATGAGTTTTATTGCTTCAAAAATTTACACAGAGCATCATACATGAGCAAGAGGCAAAAAATGCCATTTACAGAGCAGGGGAGGAGGTTCAAACTCCATTTTCAACCCTAGGGAAGAAAAGAAGAGGGGGGCAGAGAAGAAGAATGAACAACAACTTTTACAATGAATCCTGCCCCTGTATTTATAGAAGAATCAGAGAGAAGAAAAAGAAGAGAGAGAAGCGGAAAAGCAGGTCAAAGCTCAACCACTGCTATTAATGATTCTGATAAATCTGCCCCCCAAAATATGTCACTTTTGATTCCCAGCGGGTCGAATCGAATCAGATCTGGTAGTTGAAGAGATTAGATTTTGCGTTAATGGCCTGGAAGACATTTCTTCATTTTTTACCTACCAGGGCCTACAAAATATGATTTTTTATCCTTCCATGGCATAGAGGACATTGAGACACTTCCAACGGTGTCAGATTTGCTATATTTCGAGCCCTGAGTCAAAAGATATGCCCCTTTGAAGTTTTACATCGATTCTGTACAAATGGGTGGGAAAACTAGATTTGAAAAATGGGTCCCCCTTTTAATTGGGACACATGGCAGCCAGATTGGGACAAAAATCAGGTTTGCCCCTCAGAACTTAACTTTTCTCCTTTTTTCAAAATCACAAAACCTAGAAATCCCGGGCCCCGAAGCTTTAATATGGACACGTGGCTCCCTTTGGTTGGCTGGGAAATGCGCTTCATTTTTTCCTTTATGCCTTTTGGATGAAAGGAAAACTTTCACTTTTTCTCCCCGACTCCTCGCCTTGGCTTTGACTCGGGTCTATATGTTGACTTTTTCCTTGGGTAGAGTCGCGGGCCTTTCTGTAACTTTTACACCTTTTGGGGCAAAGGGCGAAAAACTAACCTTTTCCCCAACACCCTTCTTTCCCCTGGGACACGCTTCAGTCTAGCACTCATTTGGGAACCTTTTCTCTATTTGACCCTTGAATCAACATCCATTGAGACACTTGGCAGCCTCCGCCAGCCTGTTTGTGCATTGACAATTCAACTAACTCTGCCCCCTTTGAGGACACGTGGAGGCACCGCGCATGTTTGCAAATCCGACCCAAAGTTTTCCTTTGGAGGAGCATCGGGTTGACACTTGTCGGCCTCCACTGCTTTGTGGACTTTTCAACGGTCCTTCTTACCTTTTAGACTTTGGGCTACGTGGCGAGCTCACGCTCATTTGGGTCTCCACCTTGGGACCAACTCTTGGGGATGCGCCACACTGACACTTGGCACTCTCCGCTTGCACATTCATACTTAGCCAATTTTTTGAGGCCCGCCCTATCCACCTTTGACTCTGTTTGACCATTTGACCCTGCCTCCATTCCACCCTGGGACACATGGAGATGTGGTGCTTGTTTGAGCCTCTCTATTTGGATCCATCTTTGGAGAAGCATATGAGGACACGTGGTCTCTTCCGCTGCCTCCTCCATACTTAGTCAATTTTGGACCCTTTCCTGAACTGTTCAGCCCGAAAGACCTTACTTCCAGACTTCACCTTTTCTTCTATTTCTTGCATCTGGTCTCTTTAAAACTATCTCCTCTTTCTTCTCTTCTCTGCCCCCACCACTCCATTGTTGAGTCCTCCCTTGACCCTTTAAATAGATTTAGGATGTGGAAATGCTCAAAAGAACCGTTTCTTCTATTTCTTCTTGTGCGGGGTCGAATTTGACTCTCTCGGGCTTCTGTTTTTCACTTTTCCTAGTTCTGGGACGTGAGCTCATGGGTCTGTATCATTTCCCTTCATGTTTTCTTTATGTGTAAGGCTTGTTCTGACCAAAATTTCCGGTGGGAAATTTGGGTACTCAAAATCTAAGAGAAACTTGAATGAACTGAGAAGTGTTTCCTACTAGGATTGAGAAAATGAAAAGTTGACATGAGACATAATCCTTGAACTACTCCCAACTACCCCTAAAACTAATTTTATGATCAAGGAGGAGACACTTGAAGCCCAAAATTTAACTCATCTGAAGCGACAAGAAGATGATAAAATTGAAACTTCCCGTAAATACGATTTTTAGTTACTCAGCATTTGAGACTTCTTAAAAATGGAAACTATTTCTTGTAACTCTGAACTTCATTCAACCACACTATTCCTAGAATCATGATGGAATGTGCAAAGAAACCACCCAGAAGAAATAGAACCTATGCATGAAAATCACTTAGGGAAAGGAAACCTACTCTAATAACAAAATGTGCTACAAGCACTTAGAGGAATTAGAAAACCTAAACTAATATGTACAAAAGGTGAAATTTACTTTTCAGTAACAATGTTTAAGATAGATTCCATTGACTGGAATCAACAGTTCTTCCCCATATAGCTTTGACAGTCGGAAAGCATTGTTACTCTTGCATCCCATGATCATGTATGGAGCACTCCATATAACATCAAATTTAAATGCCTTACCTGTTTTTCCCTATCAACATCCCATTTCAGTACCAAATCTCCTTCTTGGAAGTTCCTAGCTTTATATTTCTTATCAAAGGACCTCTTGATCAAGGCCTGGTCCTTCTCCATGGTTTGCATTACATGATCTCTTAGCTCCTCTATCTCCATGAGTTTTACATATCTAGCTTCCATGGATTCAAACTCAGATCATTCTAACTGCTTGAGAAACTCCAGTGCTAGTAACTCAAGAGATATGGGCAACCTAACTTCTTTTCCATAGACTAGCTTATAAGGTGAGCTTCCAGTTGATCTCTTGGGTGTGATTCTATCAACCCACAAGGCTAATTTGAGCTTGGTATGCCATGTCCTTTTGTTTTCATCAGGAGTCCTTATGATTCTCAGTAAATTCTTGTTTGTGGACTCAACTTTCCCATTACCTTGGGGGTAATAATTAGAGGAAGTGCTCAAATATATCTCATTCTTAACAACCCATTCAGAGATTTTGGTGCCAAGGAATGCTAGAGCATTGTCAGATATGATAGTGGAAGGAACACCAAATCTTGGTCACAATCCCTTCATAGAAGTCCAATATACTAGACTCATTAGCCTCCTTGAGTGCTACTACTTCAGTCCATTTGGTGAAATAGTCTGTTAGCTGTGAGAATCCACTTGTGGCCTTGGCTTGAGTTAGGATTGATGACCCCAATGAAATCCAATCCCATTGCATGAATGGTTGATCAATTGAGATTGGGTGGAGTGGAAGTGCTTGCTAGCTTTTCTTTTCCTGTGAAGAATGCACATTTCTTACACTTCTTGATCCATGCATAGAAATCAATAAACAGTGGGCCAATAGTAACCAACCTTCATGATCTTGAGGGTTGTTACTCTTGGAGAAAATGACCTCCGACTTCTCTATCATGGAACTCATGTAGCACTTTCTAAGTCCAATTTGTTGGGACACACCTTAGAAGAACTCCATTCACATCCTTCTTGAACAAGATACCATTGATAAGAACATATGGAATGGATTGGATTCTAAAATAACTTCTTTTTTCTTTTCTCAGCTCTTGAGGGAATAGGTTTATTTGAAGAAATTGGATCATGTCCCTGGGTCCAACAAGGAGTGGGCATACCATCAACTGCTTGTTCTTGATCATCTCAGAGCACTAGGAACAACTCCTTCTTCATCCTTTGACTCATCATGTTGATTAGAAGAAATAGCTTATCACATAAGCCTTTACCACATACCAATTAGTTACCTTGATTTCAATGTCATATTCCATGACATGGGTAATCCAACCTAGCCCTTTTTTCACTCAAGTCCTTGTTTAGGAGGAAGTCCTTCACCCCGGCATGGGACACTAGCAACTGCATTTTTTTGTTTGAAACCAAGTGTCTAAACTTCTTCAAGCTCCTTATAACAGTGAGGACATGATTCTCAATGAAAGAGTACCTCACCTCATAATCCTCCAAGCTCTAACTGAAGAAAGCAATGGGCTACTTGAGATCCTTCCTTGTTCATGTTGCACCAAGATGGTAAGATATTGTATCCGAGCCACCAAAGGCATAGAGAATGAAGTCCTTTGAGAAATTGGGTTGATGAGAGTTGGAGCTTGGGATATTTCTTGTTTGATAGCCTCAAAACTCTCTTTTCCCTAGTTATCCACTTGAATGCCATGCTATCTTCTTCAACATCATTGTTATGTGGCTTAACAAGAGTGGAAAAATTTAGGCATAAACCTTCTCATGACAAAATTGATCCTCCCTAAGAAGCTTTGGAGAGCTCTCTTATGACTTGGTAATGGTAGTGCAAGGATAACTTCAACTCTTTCTGGATCAATCATCAAGCCTTCTTTAGACACAATGTGACCTAAAAGCTTGCCTTCATGAGCTAGGAATATACATTTTTTTGGATTTAGAGACACTCCAAATTGCCTGCATCTTTGAAACACTTATCTTGAGGTGAGAGAGGTGATCAACTGCATTCTTGGAGAATATAGTGATGTCATCAAGATAAACAAGAACTATCTTGTTTATCAGCCCCTTGAATTCCATGTCCATAGCTCTCTAAAATGTAGCTCCAATTTGGATAAGCCAAATGACATTATCTTGTAAGTATATGTACCCCATTTTTTGGTGAAGGATGTTTTGAATTGATCCTCCTCTTTCACCATTGATTTGGTTATAGTCTAAGTATCCATCTAGGAGTGAGAACCTCTTTGAACTAGCTACTACTTGCAAGATTTTCTCCATGGAGGGAAGTGGATAGCGATCCTTGAGAGAAGCTCTATTCAAGTCTCAGAAATCCACACACAACCTGATTTCCCCATTTATTTTCCTAACTGGCACAAGTTTTTCCACCCATGATGAGTTCTTGATTGGGAAAATGATACTTTCCTCAATGATTTTTGTTAATTCCTTCTTCATAAGAGGCTCAATATGAGGGATTCACCGACCTTTACTTTTTCCTGATGGGCTTAGATTCCTAGATCCAACTCAATAGTATGTGTGATAAACTTGGATCAAATCCTCTCAAATCTTCATAACTCCTTACAAATATATCAGGAATCTCTTAGAAAAGTTATATGAAATCATATTTATCTTGTTGGGTGCTTACTTTTCCAATTTGGAGCATCTTGCCTTCACCCACTGAAATGGACTCTGAATCTTATCCCTTGACCATGATGTTTTCTTTCTCTTTCCAAAACTTATCATTGGGATTGAAGATTGATTCTAGAGTCACTAAACCTTTGGGAAACTTGTTTGTTTTAAGCTTGACTACTTGATCCCCATATTGCCTCTCCAATTTGTCCTAGTTAATCGAAGAGAACTCAACCTCTTCTTACAAGGAAATTGATGATTTTTTGGTCAATTTCAAACACATGCCAACTTGTGTTGTTGTCTGCAAAACTAGTCTTACCACTCACTTTGATATGAGGTTGATTTTGATCTTTCTTGATATCTTCAACAACATCAAATGATGCTCTAAATTTCTACAAGCATGTCTGCAACCTCATTCTTCTTCTAGGGTATGGAATCTTATGTTAAATGCTTCAAAATCCTTCAATGAGATCCCATAACCTATTCTTGTAATCTTGAGAAGATTATTTTTCAGCAGCATTGAGCTCCTCTAACCTAATTTACAACTAGCTCACTATCCCCAAAAACTTTAAAGTTCTCGATTTCTTTCCTAGTGTAATCCATGATTAATACTTCATACTTTGTGTTATTTGAACAAATGAATTTGAATATCAAATCATGAGTAGTATTTTTTTACCTTTGGGAGATATAAGCATTACTCCTCCTCCTACACCTTGTTTTCTCCCTGAACCATCAAAGACCAACTTCCAAACTTCAATGTCATCTTTTTCATTTGGTTTGGTGATGGTAGGAAGAGGTGGATTCTCCTTCATGCAAGTAATATATACCTCAAATTCAAATTCTCCATTTCTTTGTATGGATCATAACATGTGATTTCTTGATTCCCACTCATCAAGTTCAATTTAGAATGTTTCCAACCTTCGAAATGGGTTTTGAATTTCCCTAAGTGTTTGGTATTTTGATCAAAGGTTGAGCAATTGGCATTGATTGGACTTGGCATGTAAGGGATCAATGTGATAATTTACAATTGGTCATTAGACCTAATTGATAGTTTAGTCCATACCTTGTTCTGAAAACATGTGGTATCAGTATTAGGTACCCATCAATTTTAGCCAGTGAAATCTCTTGAGGAAGCATCAAGGAAAAGAGTGGTCTATCAATTACAAGATATGTCTTGTTGAAATTGTGACATTTGGGCATGTATGCAGTCCAGTTAAATTCTCATAACCTTGATATGATTCCAATTGATTCCCTTGATATTTTCCCACATCAAATGCTGCTACCACTCCTTTGGAGAATGCAGCCTTGTTCATATTTAAGACCATGGAATCGATTTGCTTCAGGCATCGGGATCAATTTGCTATCCAATATTTCATTCTAGTATCTCTTTAGGAGATCATTTTTATCATCATTTTACCCTTTTAATTAATTGAAAATGAGCATGCTGTATCCAAAAAATTATAGATTCTTGATACTTGTTTTCCATTCTAAATGAAGTCACAAAGATTAGTGCTTCATAATCAGTTGAATCCACAGTTATTAGAACAAAAAAATTAGAAGTGGAAATCTGAGTAGTATTTTATAACTTGGGGTGACATAAGAATTACACCTCCTATAACACCTTTCTTGCTCCTTGAACCATCGAAGAAAATTTTCCAGACTTTATTACCATTTTGATCCATCTATTTTGGTGATGCTAGGGAGGGGTGTGACTTCATAAGCTCATGTAAGCAATATATACCCAATTCAACTTCATCATATCTCAGTAAGGATCATAGCCATGCATTTTGTTTTCCTAATCATCTAATGTTAAATCCGGAATGCCCCCAACCTTAGTACCTATCTCTGGAGTACTTAGGAAGCCCTCTTGATCGAAAGCTGGGAAATTGGCATTGATCAAGGTTAACACAATGTGGTAGTTGGTAATAGATATGATCTGATTGTAACTTTAGCTCCATACCTCATCCTGAAGATCATGTGAGACCAATCAAATGATAGGTACCCACCAATTTTGGCCGTGAAGTCCCTTGACAAAAATAAGGAAAAAAGTGGTGGTAGGTCAATTACTGATACATATTGCAAGACTATGACATTGAGACAAACATGCAGTGTATGATTTTATCCTTTGATCATTGAAACAGTTTTCACTGTTGTCCCATCCAATTGTACCACTCCTTTAGAGATAATTTTGTATTTCAAACCCATTTGATCTACAATCTTTTAGGAATCATCAAGCTACTTGGACATGATTTAATCATGCAATTGTGTACAAGACTTTTCCAATGATCAAACATACATAAAATGGTGGAGGTTTCATATTTCCCTTTCGATGACCTCCTTCTCATTGAGTTGCAATTTTTTTTAGTAACTTTTCTTGATCTTTGGATGCAAGATTCAGAATGGATAAGTTTTCCATGGCTTCTATAATAGATCTCTCTGTCCTGGAATGGTTAGAGATTCCCAGATAGAAATGCTTACATTTGTTTTCTTCATCTGATTGAATGATGTTGAATGGATATGGGGTGTCCTTTGCTTCCCTTTTCTTAGCACAACTTTCTCTTGCACATGAGCTGATAAAATTTGTGCTTTAGGTTGATTATGTGAGTTTGGGACTACATTTGAGTTACTAATTCCTTGAAGTGTGATAGAAGTTTGAGAAGGACTTGCATTTGATGATTGTCCCTCTTTTATTGCCCTCTTCTTGGAGCTTGTGTTTTCTTCTACACCCTGAGTAAGAGACTAATTTATACCATAGAAATCCTCTACTTGCCAGTTTACTAGTGAAGTATCATTCTGGGGTACCTCTTGTGTTCTTACTTGAAGTTTATTTTCTTCTCCATTTGTTTCTTGAGATGTACTAATAATTTGTACAATAGAATCTTGATTCAGAGCACCATTGAAGCATGTTTCTTGATTATGGGGTTGACCACAAGGGAAACACCATTCATATTCTTGTGCCATGTTTTTATGAACTAGAACTAAGGCTCTAGATGTTGAAGTTGTATTAGGATTGTAAGGTTGAAATGGCCTAGAATCTTGAGGTTGTCCTTGATTCTGATTAGAGATTAAGTTAGGAGGTCTATTAGACTGATATGAGGGCCTATTGGGTTGGTATTGAGGCTGATAAGGTATGAAATTTTGAGCTTGCTTCCTCTTGAGGGTCACTAACTCATTCCCTAGGTTCTATAATTATTTCATGAACCTCTTAGAGTTCAGTTGATGTGCTAGAAGAAGAAGTAGAATCTTCATTGGAACTATGTTTTTAGGGGTAGGAATAAGGGCTAACTCAGGTGTCTTGCTAAAACTAGGATTACCCATTTTTGGATAAATAGGCATAAGTGGAATAGGTGTAAGTTTACCAGCTTGAATTAGGTAATTATCATCTAATGGTTATGGCATAAGCTCCTGGTAAAGTTATCCCTCCCATAGATTGTATCATGATAGATATATCACAAATAAGAGCTTTTAAGAAATAGAGGAATACACCTTTAGCAGATGGTCTCAAAGTAATTGAATCCTGTCCCGTTCTTTGGAATCTGAAATTGAAGTCAGCCATATGCTCATTTGGTACTCTTTTGATTGTAGTCAACTTCTCCAAAAGAGATAAATTGTTTTCCCTTTCACCGAACTAGTTTCAAAGTCCTGAGCATAATTCATTCCAGTTATTTATTGATCCAATTGTTAAGCTTTTGAACCACTACAAAGATTTTCCTTTGAGATAAGAATAAAATTTTGACTATCACATCCATATCAACAATATCATGAATGACACAGACATTCACAATGTCCTGGATGTGATCAATTGGGGTTGCGTATGATTTTCTCCAGTGAAATATGGAATGTTTTTCAATGTTTCCACTGGAATTGGATTCTATGCATTGAGATTGAGTGGAATACTACCCGTGAAATTGACAAATGGATTTGGTGGTTGTTGAGCCATTCTGATTGGTCTAAGAACTCTAGTTGATTGAAGAAATGGCCTATTAGGTGGAGGTGTTGAAAAAGTCTTGTTCGGTGGAGATGGAGATCTTTGAACTTGTCTTCCTCTTCTTCCCCTACCTAGAGATAGCTGTAAGTATTAAAATATCCCTTCTTCTCTAGTTCTTGACCGTGTTTGGATCCTTCTCATGAATTTGAGATACCTGAGCTACTAAAACCATTGAATTCTAATCTTGGGAGTCGTCAGATGTGCTGATACAGAGTATCCAAAGGCTAGAAATTAACCAAGACACACATCCAATCTTGATAAACATGGAAGAATTGACTTCTCTTTCCCACTGAGCATGCTAAAATTGTTAGTGAAAATTACATCACTTCCAGAACTTGTTATCAACAATTACAACACCCTTCTTACAAGTGAGTTGTCTGGGAAATCAGTGTAATTTTCTAATATGGAGTTATCTCTAGGTGTGGGACCATGAACTTGAGGTAACTCTCCAAATTAGGTTGGTTCCTTTTCCTAATCTAATAAAAAATCTACATTTAATGAAGGAAAATCTACTATCTAATCCTTATCCTATCATTTCCAAGGGACCAGGGAGAAGAGAGAACATGAAAATAAGGAAATCCTAACTAGGGGAGGTGATAACACCAAGAGAAGGGTAGTTTCAACACTCTCCTAAACTGAAAAATGGAGAAAAATGGAGACAAAGAGGATATTTACAACATCACATTCTATAATACACATTTACACTACCATTTCCATTAAACATAATCATCTAGATCTTGCAATAAACCATAAAATGCAAAAAAATACTTTTAAATGTAGTGAAGAGTCCAAAGGAACCAATAAAACACAAACAAGGGTTGCAAGATCACCACAAAATTGATTTTATTGCTTCAAATACTGACATAGTTCATTATGTTAAATAAAAGAGGCACATATTCCTTGTAAAATTCTCAGAAATGGAGGCTTTGATCTCATAGTACATCTGCAATTCCTGTAGAGGGAAAAGGAGGAATTGGAGAATGTCTAACCTTGTACAAATGTGCTCCTTTTTACACTATTTAGAAGTTGGAAGAGAGAGAGAGAGGAGGGAAATTCAAGTTCTCATTCAATCACCAATAGATAACATTCAATTACTTATAAATAACAAGGAGAACCTGTCAAATCCCATTCCATCATCCCCCTTTTACTTGTAGAATAAGAAAATTGATCTTACACATATATTAATACATTTTTACCTACTTGGGACGTGTTCATTGAACGTTGGGAAAAATTTTCTTGAATTTTCTTATCTATTCCACCTAACTTCAATTTTTTATGAAATCTGAGTGTGGGGATCAAGAAAACAAATCGAAAAAGAATAGTTTTGTTATATTTGGTGCACTTGAGCTCGAGATGTACCCATATGGATTCTGGGGTTCTGGGATGCTCAAAATCAAATCTTTTGGCCTTATTTCTCTGTCTACTCCTACAGTCCGCAACTCTATCATTTTCCCCCTTTTACCTTTTTCATTTATCTTATGGGAAAATTGGATAATGTGGGCCTGAGGGGAACACATGAAACAAGGTCTCGAGTTCCTTTGATCTCCACCTTCTCCACACAATACCAGTGCCTCCATTTCTCCTTCCTAAGTGTCCTATGTTCTTTGGCTTGCACATATTTTATCTTTGTAGGGAACTAGTTCCCCGCGACCCCCACTTCCCCGCGGACCATCTCATCCCATATAACACTTCTTCACCACAACTGACCCCTTGGCAAGATTGATGAGCTCACTGATATCCGTGCTTATCTCACCACATTTGTTGTGGCTCCTAAGCCCCTTGGAGGCACCAAGGCTTTGTTCCGCCTAGGCCCTCCCAGCCTGCAACCCCTGTAATTCCTACAATCCACGATGTCCCGGCCATGTGTCTACTTCAATCTAATTTAGGTTTTTAAGCCTGTCAGATATCTCAACCCCATGGGGAACAAGTTCCCCGCAGGTCCTTTGTGCCCACAAAGCATCTAAAACCCACACAATACTTCCTTGGTCTCCATCCTTTGCAAATCAAGATTTTATCCCATGCAGATAAATCTAATCCCCTTCACCCATTTCCAATTATTCCCATGGCAACCAAAAAATTCACACTATATTGGAGGTGATGCAAACGTAGTGTAGATCGATCCTACCCTTGGTTCCAGGAACCTCTCCTCGACCCACAATACAAAGGAAAACAACATTTAAGTCCATTTTCTCCAAACTAAGCCAAATTTTTGAATTATTTCAAGAAAAGGGGCCATGAAAGCATGAAAATGATGTCCCCTATCCACTTTTGAAAAAAATTACCCATTTTAGCTATTTTTAAACTAATTTTTTGTTGACTCATGTAACTGAACCAAGGGGTCAAAGCCTTCCAACTGCTCCAAATTTCCAATTTTCTCAATTTTTCCTGATTTTCTTAAGCCAATGAGTTATAGAAAATTGAATGAAATGTCCCAAAGCCAACTTGATCCATTTTTTTTTATCCATTTTTTTCTCAAAATTGACTTATTTTGTATCCTTCTGAAACCTAGAAGAGGAAAAAAATCCCCAATTGATTCCAAACTTCCAAAATCGCTGCAAATGCTTCCAAAACATGAAATTTTAGCTATGTCCCTCAGGATCTTTCCATGAATCTCATGTTAATTGTCCAAGCTCAGTTTTCTTCAGTTGCCCATTTCACCAAGGGGTGAAAATGGATAACAAGTGCTTTAGGTGTCTTTTACATGCAAGCTTAGGTGATGGTAGTAATGTTTAGCATTTGGTCCTTCATTTTTTTTCACATAATTATGTATTTGTATGATTCCCTTGTTTGAATTTCATAATTGACAACTGGAAATTCGACCCATAAGTGAAAAATATGACCAAATGATAAAATAGGCCCAAAATAATTGAGTTCTCAAGTTGTGGGACTTGCGGGCTTGAGATGGTCCTCCAGAGAAAGTCGGCTTCTTCTTCCTAAACTACCTGCCACAAGCTACTCTAATGCAGGAAAACTATCTAATCCTAATCTAACCTTCCAAGGGACCAGGGAGAGAGAGAAATGCATGAAAACAAAGCCTACACTAAAGTGGTGATACACCAGAAAAGGAAGTTGTTGATCACAAATCCAACTTCCTGAAATGGAGAGAGGTGAGCAATGGAGAGGATGGACAAGATGCATCACAGACCAAAGATAAAGTTCACACAGAACACCACTTCAAACCCATTAAACACAGCTCTCAAAACCTGCAATAGACATCAGAAATATGCACAGTATACCCTGCAATGATGAGAGGCAAGAAGAGACAATAAAATAAGCAAAGGATGGACAAAATGCATCACAAAACAGATTTTATTGCTCCATGAGTTCACACAGTACATCATTAGTGGGAAAGAGGCAAGAAAATGCCATTACAAAGCAAAGAGAGGAGGCTTAAGCTCCACATTCAACCCTAGGGAAGAAAGAGAGAGGGGGGCAGGAGAGAAAAAATGACCAACCTCTTAGAAAAATGCCCCTCCTTACAATATATAGGAAGAATGAGAGAGGAAAGGAGAGAAGAATTCAAAACCCTACTTCAACCACCCCAAAAGAGCATTGAATTCACCTGCAACAATGATGGGTTCCACTGCAAAACCCATGCCTCCATGTGTTGTTCCTTGTTGGGAAAGAAAGGAAGCCCATACTTCATTATGGTGGTAGGTGAGAAGCCTGACAGCCTCAAAAATGGACTATATTTTCAGATTTTTAAAAAGTCATATCCAGATCATAGTTATGAGCAGACATCAAGAGTTTCACAAAATTCTCTCACTCAATCTTTTAAGATTTAAAATTTATGGGATTCATGATTCATCATTGAATTGACCTTCCAAATCTTTTCCAAACTTTTTGGGTTTGGAGTCTATCCATGCAAGATCCACGTGGAAGCCCCCACGCATTTTTAAGATTTTTGTTACCTTTTAGGGTCCTGGGAATGCGACGTGCCGACACTTGGCACCATCCATGAACATGCTGCTTCATTCCCTTGGGTGAGTAAAGGGCCCCACTATATATAATGTCAAAACCCCTTTTTAGGTGGGACCTTTGTAGTTAGCTCCACGTGGAAGCCCTGCACATTCTTAAGACTTACCCCCTCCTTTCACTCTTGAAGTTGTGACATTGGACACTTGGCATCATCCATGCCTTCTCTTGGCTTTCTTTGTGTTTTTGGCTAAGTCCCTTCTATTTAGGAGCAACTATGTTGGACCCTAGACACGTGGAGGGCCATGCACACATTTGGGGACCTGCCTTTGGATTTTACCTTTGAAGTTGTGTTGATGAGGCACACGTGGAGGCTTCCGCTGGCTCTTCCCATGCTTAGAATTTTCAACGGCTGGTTCTGCAACTTTATCGGGCTCTGACCACGTGGAGAGCCTGCACTCATTTGGGGACCTGCCTTTGGATTTTACCTTTGAAGTTGCACTGATGAGGCACGTGGAGGCTTCCGCTGGCTCTTCCCATGCTTAGACTTTTCAACAGTCGGTGCAACTTTCTCACGCTCTGACCACGTGGAGGGCCTGTGCTCATTTGGGGACCTGCCTTTGGATTTTACCTTTTAAGTTGTGTTGATGAGGCATGTGGAGGCTTTTGCTGGCTCTTTGCTTTATACTTTTCAACAGCTGGTTCAACTTTCTCAGGATCTGACCACATGGAGAGCCTGTTCATTTGGGGACCCCATTTTGAGATCATTTGAAAAGTGCACCATGAGACATTGGAGGCTTCCACTAGCTCTCATACATGCTTTGGAAAATTTTCAAACTGTGAACACTTGCCTTTTTGGGCTCTGACCACATGTGAGACCAAGATCCAAGGAAGGGACCCCAAACATTTTGATCAACTTTTAAAAGGTGGCACTGAGCTGACACTGGCACTTAACCTGATCTATGGCCAAGTTTCTTTGCTTCGAGGCATTTGGGGGTCAATGGGGACTTCCAAAAAGATTTGTTGTCTGTAATTTCAAAGGCATGAGATTCCAGGATGGAAAAAATGTGAAGTTGCAAAAAATTGAGCCTCCTTCTCCTTAGTAGAAATGAGCATTTGGTTGATTCAACATTTCTAACAACCCATTCATTTTCCCTGACCTTCCATTTCCATTGTCCATTTTGAGCCTGCATGAAAGAAACTTGGAACCTTTTAGAAAGAGGAGGGCTCGATGACTGAACCAACCTTTCCATTTCTCCTTGCAGGCATGATCAATTTTTCCTGAGGGGAAAAATTGGATAACAATTTGGTGAAGGACTACCTGCTATGCAAAGTGCCTTGTTGCATCCATTGAAAATGATAGCCTGATATTTATCTTGTGCTTGAAACTTGAACCTGAAATGTGAAGCATCAGAGCCAGAGTCTCAATTTTCATAAGTTCATCCAAATATTGAAGGATGAGTTTTGGATAAGTGAGAATCTGCCTACTAGATGAAGAGATCAGTGGCCTTCAGGTATCCATTGGGAATGGATTCAAGCCTGATAAACATAATTTTAGTTGAATCTACAAATTTATCCTTTTGAACCTGAAACATTATTGGAACTGAGGTTGATCTCCCCAAGCGCTACCTTCAATGGACTGCACTGCACGAGAAGCAAAACACCACAACACACTATGTACAAAAGAGAAAGATCATACATGCCCCAAGTGGAACATGCAGAGTGTGCACAAGCACTTCTTCTGCTGAAAGAAAACCTACCTACTCTACGCTAACCAGAAGCAAAGGGAACTCAAACAAATCCTGCAACTGGCAGGGAGAAGTAGCTTCCCTTTCTCAAAATAGGCAGCCATGTATATGATTTGGCACTGAACATGGATTTTATTATGAGTGAAAAACTGACAAGAGGCCGATCCTCCACCCAAATCATCAAGGTATCAACTGGAAACAAGAAAATACCTCTTTTAGTTGCTCTACATTTGGATTGAAGAGGCATTGATGGTGATCCTTGGTACTTTAAAGCTCATCCTCATGCTCAGGAGTAAGCATGACTGGTTTTGGCTTCTCTCTTGGCTCCAATGAAGCCAAGTATCTGATTGGGCATGATCTGGTCCGATGGATGTGCCCATTTCTCTGATATTTAACTCCAAAAAGGGAGTCTTCTTGCATATCTTCCTGAAAAAAGATGGCTGTTGCATGAGATTTTTTCTTGCATTATTTTGCAAGAAACTTATCCTCTACCTTGATGACTGGTGTGGAAATGGTGTCATCATTGTTTCCTTCCTCCTCCTGAGAAGAACATGGAAGATTAGGATCCTCCAACCTTGGTTCCAGAGGGTTGTTATGAAGTGTAGGTTGTTGTCCTTGAATGCTCTCCTCCATGGTAGCAGAATCATGTGCTTGGAAGGTGGATGATGGAGGAGAAAATGATGTGATCTCCATGGGCTCCTCTCCATCAAAGCAATCCTCCAAGTCAGAAAGATAATCTTCCTCCTTGTTGTCCTGCTGCATATGCTCTCCTCCATGGTGTCCTCCTGATCTGTAAATTTCTCACCATGGTTCCCCTCATCCTCAAACATGAAGTTTGAAATCTCAAACTCTTCTTCAACATTAGAGCTTGAAGGGGATGAAGTGGGAGGAAGAACTGAAGGTTCTTCTATGGCCTTCTCTGTACTTGAAACCTCTGAAACTGTATGGTTCTCCTCCACAACTGCTGCACTCCTCCTCTTTTGGATTTGGAGTAGCTGTTCTTCCTCCTCACTTGACTGTTGTGTAGCTTGGATTAGATCAACATTATCTTTAGTGCCATTATGGACACTTGAGCATACAGGCTTGACCTGCTAAAAAATCAGCCTCCTCCACTGGGTCTTCAACTTTGACCATCAAGGGGAACCATCAAGGGATTTTTCAATCCCAAATCTAAGAGCCAATCTCACGAAGCTTCTAATCATTTCTTCTTTTCTTGGCTCTTCTTCTTGCTACTCTCCTTGACTAGATTTTTTAGTCTCTTCTCAACACGGGTTCGGGAAAGTAAGAGGAGTGGTGGATGGGGTCTCCACTAGTTTTATTTCTTTTCGGTGGTGGGGAAGGTATTGCTTTTGGCTCTTGTGGAGGGGACTTGGATTTGGAAGGGAAAAGGGTAAAGAATTAAGATGGGATGGGAGACTAGAAGATGGAGAAGGGAAATCAACACTTGGGGCAGCAAGTGAGAAACTTGAAACTCATGACACTGTTGAAAAGATACTAATTGAGAAGGAGGAAAAGAAAAGCTATGAGGTGGTGGACTTACCCATTGACAAGGTTTCTGGCACCAAGCTCATAGGCCTCTATCTCCTCAGTCCACTGTGCAAGTTGAGGCAGCATTTCAACCATGAAGTCAAGCTTCTCCTGTGGGCTATAGTGTCTTGGAAAAGGGCCTTCCCATGGACAAGATGCCCTGCAACCAATTTTGAATGCTTTCATTTGTGTTGTAGCCCTTGATTGAACCATGTTAGCCTCCATTCTTTGAATCTTCTCCAGCAGATCAACATTCTCCATATAAATGTTATCATTGTATGCATACCCTTGCTCTTGATAAGCTCCATAGCCAAACTGGTTTTGACATTGCTCATATGGGTAAGCATAATGGTTCTGAATCCGATCATAATGCTGATCTAGAGGAGTTATGAAATACATTGGAGGTGGACTGCACCACTGTTATTGCAAGTGTGAATTCCAAGATGGGAATGAAGTCATGATTGCACAACTTCATGAATGGAAGAAGATGAAAGATGTGGAAAGAAGAATGGGTGGAAATGGATGGAAGGAAAGTCTGCAACTCAGAGAATGGGTTGTTGATCAGATGGAGTCACCAGATGTGCTTTGCATGTGCCTCTAAAGGCTGAATCTTCACCAAGAACACATCAACCTGATGAAATGAAGTGGTAAGGTGCTTCAAACCTATCCCACCGGGCGTGCCAAAACTATTGATGTGTGCCAAAACTGTTGATGTGAAATTAAAGCACCCTTGAATGGCCATAGATTTGAGTGGGGCATTCGATGTAATTTGCATAACATTGGACCATCTCTCAAGCTGTGGGACTTGCGGGCTTGAGATGGTCCTCCAGAGAAAGTTGGTTCTTCTCCTAAACTACCTGCCACAATCTACTCTAATGCAGGAAAACTATCTAATCCTAATCTAACTTTCTAAGGGACCAGGGAGAGAGAGAAATGCATGAAAACAAAGCCTACACTAAAGTGGTGATACACCAGAAAAGGAAGTTGTTGATCACAAATCCAACTGCCTGAAATGGAGAGAGGTGAGCAATGGAGAGGATGGACAAGATGCATCACAGACCAAAGATAAAGTTCACACAGAACACCACTTCAAACCCATTAAACACAGCTCTCAAAACCTGCAATAGACATCAGAAATATGCACAGTATACCCTGCAATGATGAGAGGCAAGAAGAGACAATAAAATAAGCAAAGGATGGACAAAATGCATCACAAAACAGATTTTATTGCTCCATGAGTTCACACAGTACATCATTAGTGGGAAAGAGGCAAGAAAATGCCATTACAAAGCAAAGAGAGGAGGCTTAAGCTCCACATTCAACCCTAGGGAAGAAAGAGAGAGGGGGTAGGAGATAAAAATGACCAACCCTTTTTAGAAAAATGCCCCTCCTTACAATATATAGGAAGAATGAGAGAGAAAGGAGAGAAGAATTTGAATCCTACTTCAACCACCCCAAAAGAGCATTGAATTCACCTACAACAATGATGGGTTCCACTGCAAAACCCATGCCTCCATGTGTTGTTCCTTGTTGGGAAAGAAAGGAAGCCCATACTTCATTATGGTGGTAGGTGAGAAGCCTGAAAAAATGGCCTCAAAGAATGGCCAGACTGTATCCTGAGTCCAAAAAGTTATGATCATATGAAGGTCAGGGTCAGGCTTCCACGTGGGCTCTCACAATATTTTAAAAGATCTAAGCATTTAAAATTCTTGGTGGGCTTCATGATTCATCTTTCATTGAATTGACCTTCCGCCAATCTTTTCCAAACTGCTTTGGGTTTGGAGTCTATCCATGTGCAAGATCCACATGGAAGCCCCGCACATTCTTAATTTTTTGCTACCTTTTAGGGTCCTGGGAATGTGACATGTCGACACTTGGCATCGTCCGCAAACATGCTGCTTCATTCCCTTGGGTGAGTAAAGGGCCCCACTATATATAATGTCAAAACCCCTTTTCAGGTGGGACCTTTGTAGTTAGCTCCATGTGGAAACCCTGTGGGATTCCAAGACTTTACCCCCTCCTTTCACTCTTGAAGTTGTGACACTTGGACACTTGGCATCGTCCACGAGCCTGCTCTGCTTTCTTTGTGTTTTGGCTAAGTCCCTTCTATTTAGGAGCAACTATGTTGGACCCTAGACACGTGGAGGGCCAGCACACATTTGGGGACCTGCCTTTGGATTTTACCTTTGAAGTTGCACTGATGAGGCACGTGGAGGCTTCTGCTGGCTCTTCCCATGCTTAGACTTTTCAACAGGCCGGTGCAACCTTTCTCAGGCTCTGACCACGTGGAGGGCCTGCACTCATTTGGGGACCTTCCTTTGGATTTTACCTTTGAAGTTGCACTGATGAGGCATGTGGAGGCTTCCACTGGCTCTTCCCATGCTTAGAATTTTCAACGGCCGGTGCAACTTTCTCGGGCTCTGACCACGTGGAGGGCCTGCGCTCATTTGGGGACCTACCTTTGGATTTTACCTTTGAAGTTGCATTGATGAGGCACGTGGAGGCTTCCGCTGGCTCTTCCCATGCTTAGAATTTTCAATGGTCAGTTCTACCTTTCTCAAACTCTAACCACATGGAGAGCCTATGCTCATTTGGGGACCTGCTTTTGTTGCATACCAAAAGTGCGACTGATGACTGTTGAGGCATCCACTGGCTCCATGGAGGCTTCCACTGTCAGAGAGCCTTTTGGCCTTTTTTATACTTTCTTGAATTTGTTGAGTGACACTTGGCATCCTTTCCCATGCTTAGATCCACGTGGGGGTCAAGTGCATCCCTAGGGTCTCCACTTTTGTTGCACCTTTTGAAAGTGCGTTGAGCTGACACATGGCACCTTCCATGGCTCTGTTTATTTTCTTCGAGTCGACTCACTCTGGGCTCAATTTTGACTTACCGAGTTAGCTTTTCTTCAACATTTCTATTGGCCATTCATTTTCCCACCTTCCATTTCCATTGTCGAGCCCACCTATAACCTGACCTCTTCATTTCTCTGGTGTGGAAGGTTGTGTTTGATCAAACTTTTCCCGAGGGGAAAAATTGGATAACACTTTGTCAACTTCCCAAGTTTGTTTTTCTCTAGTTGTCCATTTTACCAAAACCATTATCTATAATTTGTAGATTTGGCTTATTTCATAATTACGGTCTTTGCTATAACAAGAATAATAAAATTATTGATTCCCATAATTAGAAGTACTTATCAACTACTTGGTCAATTTGACCTAAGGGGAGAGTAGAATAATAATATAAGCCCTTAAATTGGGCTAATCTTCTCCCTTGTATATAGGCAGAAAACCTAACCTTAAGTTCCTAAAACAAATACACATTATCTAACATAATCCTTTTCATTTATACTTTATTTCATATTTCTTCATATCCCTCTTTTTTTTTCTTTCTCTTACAGGTAAGTACATGGAGTGATCCACTATAATAAGGAGAGGTATACATTGGGTGGGAAATACATATGTGTGTGTGTATGTATGTATGTACATACACACACACACACACACACACACACACACACACACACACACACACATGCACACACACACACACACACACACACACACACATATATATACATACACATATACATATATATACATAAATATATATGAAATTATATTAAAACATATAAAATATATTATCGTTACAAAAGGCTGAATGGCAATGAGAAGGTTGAATGCCATTTGGGAGGGAGTAAGGCCCAAAAATGGAGTGATCCACTATGATAAGGAAGGGAATACATTGGATGGGAAGTGATTGTGTGTGTGTGTGTGTGTTTGTGTGTGTGTGCATGCATATACATATATATATGGGATTACATTAAGACATATATAATATATTATTGTTGCAAAGGCTAAATGGCCATGAGAAGGTCAAATGCCATTTGGGAGGGAGTGAGGCCCAAAAACCATGCACCTGGTTAGAGCGGCCATGGTGAGAAGGTTGTGGGAAGGAAGAAATGGGTGGTCGAAGGCCACATTGAAGGAGGAGAGGGAAAGAGAAGGTTCGCATGAGGGTGGGGCAGGTTGAGGCAATAGTAGGACATAGGAAGGACTAACATCATGGCCACATGGGGCGGAAAGGTGCAAGGGTGTGGGGACGGCTTTATTCATTCCCTACAGGCTCATGGGTATAAGAAGGTAAATGGGGGTGTAGGATAAGTGGTTGCAGCCTATGTAGTCGTGGCCCAAAAATATTATATTTATTATTATTATTATTATGTTTAAACAATATGGGAATGGGTAGGGTCTAGCCCTCCCATCCGTACAATATTTTATTATTATTTTCTTTTAAAATTATATAAAAAAAAAAAATTCTTGAAATGTTAAAACAATATAATTCCTTACAATTATAAATTAATTATATATATATAAAATGTACCGTACCCAAGATATTTAAAAATTTGCATATCGGCGTACTGTACACATAGATATACCCGTATCCGTGCAGTCTAGGGTCTATAGGGGTATATTCAAATCTATACAAACCTACATTATGGATTTGTTTATTTGTCTAACCCATGTTGGGAGCTTCTCTAAATATTTTACCGACCTGCATTTTGTAAAGGCAACATTCAAAATAAAATATAATTGAATAAAGAGAACATACAATATAGCGCATTTAATAAATATGTTCATACTTAGTTCTCGCCCACGAATGGTTTTAAGAATAGATACAAGATATATTCAATTTATATTATTTCAAAAAAGGGTAGCATCCTAACAATACATTAAATATACAACCTAGTTCTTCAAATTGGCTTTCAATTGATCACAAACATGACCCTTATATATCTAAGTTGCTTATCACCGATTCCAAAATCATTGAAACCATCCAATGTTACAACTTCGCACTACATACCTTTACAGTTCCTTTGAACTTAAGATGCTTACTCATGGATGCTACACCTTCGAAATTTCTTACTCATAGTTGCCCACCTCTAAACATAATTGATTATCTATGTCTGGATATGGCAAGTTTGAAACGCATAACCACAATCACGTTATAAGTCAATGCCTAGGGACAAAATTCATATAGTCTTGCATAGCCACACTAACTATTACTCATTAGGGGCATGCAACTCTCAATGAGTTTACCACGCTCTTATCATTATCATCATCGCCTATCTTAATCATTGCATCCATACATGCTTCAATAACAATACTTCCAATCACTTTCCTAAGTCTGCTTTCGGAACTTCAGCACATTGTCCCACAATGCAACTTGTTGATGAACAGGCTGACATTTTCATGACCTCATATGCTTCTATTTAGGATTCATGTACCCCTTTTCTTTCCATGATAATGACTACCGATCCATCCCTTGCAATCAATATAGGCTCATGTATAAAAAATACATCTAATCCTCCTTTCTCATTTATCCTACGAGAACCTCTTCTTCAAGTTCATGCCTATAGATTTTCACACATGGTTACTTGATGTCATCAACTTGAGATCATATCTCAGACCTGATTTACATATTTACATGCTCTACGGTACATATTTCCACAAATCCGGATTACAACTTGCTTTCATTGTACCCAACTTGATTTTGCATGTTACAAGATAACAAAAGCCTGTACAATTTATATTCCTTCCCCACAACTTACATCCACATTACCTTTACATCACCATCCAAACACCTTGAGGTGGAAGCAACATTCACCTCTCATCTACAGCACATGGGTTGCCCATCCTAATCCCATTTCACCACGAAACGCTCATAACTAGCATCTAAATGGTCCATTCGCCAACACATAACTTGGATAACAATAATTTGTCCCAACATCACAACATTTCAAGGCAAATTTAAACCTTGATGTATCAACAAGAGACTCAATTGATTAAAGGAGGACTATGTTTCTAAATGCACACATTTTACAAGCTTTTAGTCTAACAAATGGGATGACATCCTATCGAGGAACTTAAACACTTATCACTCCACTATTACTCAGTTAGGGCATGAGTTCATTACTCCTCTAATGAAATAATACACTGTTTTCCACTTATCTTCTCCACTTAGTTTATCCCAAAATCCACTACATTGGCGATCCACTAGAATCAAATCCCTCAGCCCCTTTGGTTCTGCTTTGTTAGACAACAATTTTTTTCTGTTTAACATCTAGTTATACCTCCATTAATGGATCTACCTTCCCTCATTTGGACACACCTACATGCTTGGTATCCCCACTAATCTAGGTGCAAATCAATAATACAATATATGGAAAAATCCTGACAATACAACTCAATTGAGAACCTATGCATCACATTGTTTCCATCAAATATGGTAAAATCAAATCATCAAGCTCAATAATGTATGACAAATGGAAAGGTATTGCAACTCTGTATCATCTTTTCCTTATCTTCTTTTGCACTTATAAAATTCAATTCTCCCAAACAACAACAACATAAACCGATGACATCTCCCATAAAACATGGAAAAATAAGCTTGCTTAAATAGCAAAATATTCAATGGGAATGCCCCCCTTAGGATTGAGGCAAGTGGCAACATCAAGTTAAATATTTCTATGTAAAATTCAACCATTATTGAATCATAATTCATGACATGAAATAAGATCAAATCTAAAATTACCATCACTTCATGGATATTGTAAAAAATACTTATATGGAAATGACATGGAGATACAATCATGGGGCAAAATGTTAACAACTTGCAAAATAACATAACACTGGAACTCACAAGTCATTCCAAAATCGTGTTAACTTGATCAGCAAAAGTACATGGTAGGTGAAAACATTTCCCCAAGTCACATTCAAGGATCTTTATGAGCCCCAAAATTTATGGCTTAAAAATCTAAAACAAGTATACCTACCTATGGGTAGATGTAAGGATGATTTTTGGTCATGAGTGTGGTACAAGGTATTTGTTTGATCCCATTGTTTGACTCAAATTCATATATGCAAAATCTGAAGTTACCATGTGCTCAATGGAAAGTATCATCCATCCCAATAAGGTTATATTGTAGCCCAAAGAATATAAATTAATTTATAAATAATTAATGTATATGCATTCTATGAAGATTATATATTTAAAACAAACAAATTGATAAGGGTATATAAGATGTCACTAACATACAACAACAAATGAAGAATAATATGGTTAAGCATGTTTCACCATATATATAGGGTCCCAACCCTCAAATCCAAGTCTGGGTGACTTGTGTTGGCTAAGGAGTTTCTCCTCAGTGACGTTAGTCTTCTCCATGGTCTTTTGGTGTATTTAGTGATGACATTTCAATCATCTGATAATTTGTGTACATGATTCATGATCTATACACTCAATGGTGATATTTAACCTAAAATTATTATTAATTTAATATATAATATGGAATACTTCATCAATTAATCTCACATCAAAATTACGCATATAATGGGTGTATAAAATAAATATATCATACATAAAATTAAGTTCACCTCAAATTTTGAGGCTATTATATTTCAATATAACAAAAATTATCTATATAGACTAATTCACATGCATTTCAGAGGATACACATGGTGCCATTTTATTCATCCTGTTAAGTCAATAGAAACCATGATAAAACACACATGAAATGATAACATTTATATGATTTTGCCAATAAGTTTTCATTCTTAAAAGTAATTATCTCAAATGATTTACCACTATATTCATGTTATAATAACCAACCAGCCTAATTCATAATTATATGTATCACTTTAAATTTAATTTCCATGGATTCTACTAATCACATAACATCATGTAAGATTGTAGTTCTATGGGTCATAAAATCCTTGAGTTGAAGTTGGCTTTTGTGTTTTTGGATCTATAGTTTTCTAATGTAACCAGGATGATCATTTTTTACGGATGTAATACAAAAAATCAAGGGACATCAAGAATAACCAAATTGTTCAACACCGCTCTTTGGCCAATCATAAAAGGATAATATCAAATATTTAATAGAAATAATTTTGGACCAATGGTATTATCATTGCCAATAAAGAAATTCATAGGTGACTAAATACATTAAATCTTCATATTGAATAAAATGCCTTCGTTGTGACTAGGATCCAAATCTTTTGGTTATCTTTAAGACACTCAATGTCACTACACATGGGCATTACAGTGTGTATGATTGTGTGTGATGTATGGGAGTGCAAATGTTAATTAAATGTATAAGTATTCACATAGTATGCATGCTAATTGTTAATGTTAGACTAATGTAACAAAGGGGCATTAACACCAAGTAAACCCTAGCCTTTAATTCCATTAAAAAATACATCAAGATAAAGCATGAAAATAAGCTAATAACTTGCACAAATACGTTAAAAACAAGAATGCAAACCTCCCTTCAATTGAATGGATGTGATTTTGATATAGTTGGCTATTTCCTTTCAAGTGAATGCAATTCCACAAACTTGATCAAGGATTTGATAAAGGAAGAGATCTCCTCCTGGCACAAAAGCCATGTTTGAATCTTCTCTTACTACTTTAGCAAGTAAGGGGTTTTCTCAATTTGGAAAACCTTCCATTAATTAGAAATGCTCTCATTTGAGTAATGAGTATCAATGTCTTAAAGGACATGGTGTATATTGGTAAAAGGTATAGGTTGCTTTTATAGCTTTCCAATTTGGGAAAGCCTACATGCTAGTAAATGTGGGATAATGGAGATGTACCAATTAGAAGTGGATAAGCATGATTTAGAAGATTGGAGATTAATTAGAATTAATGACCCATGGGATAGAGGAAGGTTTAATTAATCAATTGAGATTAATTAATAGGCCATGTTTATCTTGTAGAAGCTATTTTATCGGATGAGATGTAGAGGGAAATTATTAGAATTAGAGGGGTTTGCGAGAAGGTTCAATTAATAAGATGGTTTATTAATTAAATACAAGATTGTGAAATCCAAGGGTAATTAATTAATAATGGTGGATTTAATTAACAAAAAGAAGCATTTTTGGGAAAAATACTAACTAACATTTAATTGGCCATAGATAGGGAAATTATATTAATTAGCATAAGGTTGTTAATTATAGGTCGATGATGGGAAGAAGACAATTAGTGCAATTTTAGTATTAAAATTACGTTGTGGAAATTAGGTTCTACATTTTCCCCACTTTGATATGGTGTAGTGCGAGCGACACCATTTCAAACATTATAGACAATTTTATTTTGTATGGATATACATTCGAAATAGTAGGATGGAGTGATGCTTCATCTTGAGCGTATATGGGGTGATTAAGATCTAGTTTTCCTTGGACTCAAAAAGAAGATTTCAATAAGTTAGCTTGGATTTCAAGGTCATCCTTACTAAGTGGATCAAAACCATCATGACAAGGGCTATAGATCCGATGTAGGGATGGAGTAGACACTAAAATTAGGTCACACTCCCCTTTGGTCCCTCGACAAATAAGCACCCTTCATCACATTCACCTAGCCATGGCCCCCTTCACCCCACTAATATTAATTTAATTAATCTAATTAAATTAATTCATTATCCTCACTATATTTATTATTTAAATATCTTAATTTAAATAATATCCACACATACACTTCACTTAGACACCTCACCAAGCCAACTCAACCTAAGACCTATTCTTAGTAAGTTGTCATAACTAACTAAGACTTACCCAAACCCTAAAAATCAATGCCTACATTCCCTCTAACCACATTCCCACATGCTTACAAGAAGCTCCCAGTCTAATCCATGGGTTAATGACATGAGATCCAAGGAAATCAAGAGGATCTCCCTAGTTTAGTAAACCTAGGAAATCCCACCTTGACCGACGTCGGTTACCCCTAACCGTCGCCGGTTAAGCCGGAACCACCGTCGGTTACCCTTTTAACCCCAAAACAACCTTATTCTCAAGGTTGGCAGAAGGTTGGAGAAAAATTTGGTTGGACGAACATTAACACATCTCAGAGAGATATCGCATCTTCAGAGAGAATTCTAGCAGAACACACATGCAAGGAAGGAGATCAAGCATCTTTTCCTGCACAGCCATCCCAGCAATGATCTGATCTAACCAAGCAAAGAGGAATGTACATGCAGCCCATGTAGAAGCTTTCCTTCAGTTGGTGATCACCTGCAGCCTTCAAACCTCTCATCAGCACCTCCATCCCTCACTCACAGGCATCCAGGACTAGAATCCAAGTAAGTAAAACATTATACTTCTCTGGTTCATTTCATTTCATCATTATTTATCATCTATTGTTTACCTAGCCACCCTATTGACCTCCTCCAACATTTTCACCTCCATATACCCATTAAAACCTCACCAAATCCTACCCAAATCACCCAATACCTCATCCCGACCAACCAAAGTCCTTTGTGCAATCACAAAGGAGACCTAAATCTTGTTCTGTGGCATTCCCAGAACTCCACAGTAACCGGCACCGGTTACACCTAACCACCGTCAGTCACCCTTAACCGACATCGGTCTCTGTATTTTCCCATACAACCCAGAACAGTGACCTACCAACTTGTTCCCACATCACCCTTAATCACATGTGATCTTCCTGAGACTTCTATCAGACCTGCAGAGACCCAGAACCAATTATTTGACCTTCGGATCCTATTCTAACCTAGCCTGTTAGATTAGATCTATTTCTTATTGTGTTTTAAGTGAGATACCTAAATCATTTCAAATTACAATAGGATTTACTTTATTTACCACATTAAATTGTTTAAAACAGTGGACTGACAGCCATCTAGGAAGTATCACACTTCCCAGATCTAGCATACGCTAGGTAGTTCACTGCATATATTGTTTAACTCCTTTCTAGTGGTCTTGCTTTGCATTACAGGTAGTTCCTCCTAGCCAAAAGGAAGCTCTCACAATCAGCTGTGGATTCAAAAGTCATACGCACGCAACAACCCATCAACCAACATTTGAACAGGTATTCCTCCTACGCCCGTTACCCTATCTGTTTCATCAATACTTCAAAGAAATGATCTAAGAATCAGGTGAAACATTTTGGCACGCCCGGTGGGACCCATCTGGGGTTCCTTGCATTTCATTCATTCCTAGGAAAAATGTGTGTTTGTTTCCCTTCTGAAAAGCATACACATTAATTTTCTTCCTTGGTAACCCACCTTTTCTTTCTATTTACTCTAAAGGAAACCTTTCTTTTGGTGTAATTAAAAAGAACCATTTCTTCATGTTTTCTGCATTGTAGTGAAAGAGCATCCCTCTTCCTCTTCATCTTATTGTGTCATCCAACTTCACACTTTGATTTGGGCTTAAAAATAAGTGCATTCCATTCTGATTTATCGCATTAGCTCACATTAATTGAGGGCAACCTATACGTGGAAGTCATGACCAGCTGATGGTTGACAAACGAATCGTAGAAAAGCACTTCTATCCTTTTCTCTCTCTCTGAGTCTTACCAAACCTCACAAAAATTCAAAATACACACATTATTAAACAACATGATCATGGTACAGTGGGCACCCAGCTCGCTACTCTGTCGAGTCATACTTCAGAGCGAAGCCCGCCCCCACCATAACATACCTGAAACCTCACCTTTTAGATCTCCTTCTTCGTAGGAAGCCATCCTCACCAAAAAATCTATTTCACAATTCATGTGTCAGTCCTTAAATAACATAAGCTAAACAAACATAATAGAAAAGGCACTCCTAGGATCACATTTTTCTTAGTGTTTCTGCTTGGCTTGCGTTTTGAGGTGAGAGATCACGTTCTTCATTTTTCTTGTTCATCCTTGCACACTCCTCATCACAGCTGGTGTATTCCAGGCTTCACCTGAGTGTGCCTGGGCCATATCATCATCATTCTCAGAATTTTGGGTCTGATTCTACATCAGATTTTAATTCACAACCACTTTTCTTTCATCACTGTTTCAATTTCACAGTAACCGTCATCGGTTACCCTCTGACCGTCATCAGTTATACCCAACCAACGTCGGTTCCAGGTCCTTTTGTTAACCTACCCAAAAGGACATTTTACTTCATTTTCTTCCACTTTTCACAGTCCCTGTCACTACCATCATTCCCATTGACATTGTAAAACACCATCAGATTTGGCATACCTATCAGATTTGACCTTCTACCTTATTTTTCACTCACTTTCCATTTTCTACAGTGACCGGAAGCGGTTACCCCTGACCGGCATCGGTTTTCCCTAACTAGCATTAGTTAGTTTGTTTCACATTCCAACCACCATTTGGTACCTAATCTAATTTTTATCGCTAGATTCACATGTTCCTGATGTTTTTCTGTGTCATTTACAGAGAAGCAACCCTACCTGATCAGTACTGGTTCACATGGTGCTGACCCGAAGACAAGCAAGCACACTCATATTTCACGCCAGTTGTCAACCACTCCCACCTAGTCCTTCACCACCTTCCATTTTATCACCAGCCATGGATCCCATCCAACCTATCACTATCACTACCAGAGATGAGGAGTTCACATGACTCCTTGACCAAAACCCTACCGCCTTGCAGTTTTACCTTTCCCACTCATCCACTCGAGATGCCTCGGGTTAGTTGATATACGGCATGCCCATATCTATCCCCCCGACTCTCACTCCCACTCCTGCATCAGCCCCATCTGGCTCTGTGCTACCCACATCTACCTTACCCCCAGTCATTTCATAGCTAGGTCCTATACCCGCTATGACTGCCACATCTGCCACCTCCATGGCACCCACCACATCCACCATACCCTCGATAACTACCCAAAACACAACCTCATCCACCCCTAATGTCTCACACATACCCATAGCTACACTACCACCTCCCATGTCGGTGACCCCTACCCCTTTTCAGAACATGGTCCTTTCCATTCCACAATCATTAGCCCCCATTTCCACTAGGGTTACCATGACCCTTCCACCTCCATATACATACTATCAGCCACCTCCCGTTTCATCCATTATTCACTCAGGGTACGTACCCCCTATTTCACTACCTTCTTCCCAATCAACCTACATGGCAGCACCATACACTAGAGTGCCACCCCCATTATATGCCCAAAACCAACCCTCTCACGCTACAGGAGGCACCCAACCCACACCAAACAGAACATCAATTGAACCTAACTTCACACGAAAATTGTGTTAGACAAGATCACCGAACATTGGAGGTCATCAAACCTTTCGAACATTCAATGACTCTCACCTACTATGGCAAAAGTTTGAGATTCGGGACCCATCCAAGAGAAGAAAATCCATTCCTATCCAATAAGAATTTGGCATTCAAGTCGAATGATACCTAAATTCCAAACCAAAAAACAATTATTCAAAGGCTAAGGGCACCACTAACACAGTGGTACTCAAGGCCGGCCCAGCTCATCCAAAATCACGCTACCCCCTCATGATGCTAATCTCTCACCCCCTTTTCCTTATCTAATGTCCACTGGACTTTTCAATTCAGACGAGAGAGCAGTGGAAATACACCCCAATTGGGGAACCTTACTCTTCTATCTTAGAAAATCTTATCAAAGCCAGAGCCATCACTCTTCCACCCATAAAACCACACACTAGTTTTGACCCTGCTCGCCCCATGCCCACATGGTATAAAGAACATGACTTCCAACTATCATCGAGTAAAGGGTCATAGTGACGGCAACTACATCACTTTCAACAATACATGTCCAAGACAATGCTCGAGAAAGGAAAGTTAAGGTGGATAATCCTAATGACCTACCAACCAAAACCTACACATCTTCAAGAAACCATTTCCCAACCATGCCCCTTCACCTGAAAAACCACTATCCGACCTCAACTCATGATACCCATACCTAATGAGGTCACACTATCTTTAATGACATACATGTCACCTCCAATTACCCTCAAAATTCCTTCCATAGAGAAATCCTATCCCTGAAATCCTCCTCTCGCATCAGAACCAACCTCCCCTATTCCTTCACCCATAGAGGAACATCTTTCATCTCCTTCATCACCTACGGAGGAGTCTTCTGCTAACATCGAGACCATGTCAACCCTCGCTTCTTCACTTAGAGAACCTTTACCTCCTCACAGTACCTTCTCCACCCATAGAGGAGCACCCATTACCTCCTCCACCCATAGAGCCTTCTCACCAATTAGACCCCTTCATCTATTCCTCCACCAATAGAGGAGCTCCCATCACCCAACCTCCACCTATCTCCATAGACCCAGTTGAGATACATTTACCCTCTTGGTGAGCATTCTCCATCCGCTACCCAAAATCCTGCAGACCTACTTTCGGCTCTCTTACCCACAAAGCTGAAGCTAGCCAATTTCCCATCTCTAAGACACATTTTCATGTTGGAATTTCCATTAGGATCCTCATCAACTCCACCTACAGATGTTTCCTTCTTCATGTTTGGCTGATCACTTAGATTATGTGGATAGAGCCTTACTATGGGGAATGCCTTTTACTTCCTACGTCTCAACACAGATGCAGAGTCACTTGCTGATACCTCCACTATCTACCCAAAAATATTTTGACCAATCGAACCAAACACAACCACCTCTATCACAACTCCTTCCACGACACCTATCATAGCTCAAACCACATTCCTTACCCATAGCTTTATATCTAAACCCAAACCCACACCTATGACATCATCCTCAACTAAACCTATTACCACTTTAGGGGTCACCCCGACTACCAGCCTTACTCATCCACCTATCAAAACATGCAATTTAGCTACATCCTCCAAAGACAACACCACACCTACTCTGACACCCAAACAGAAGCACCAAACCCATAGAACTCATACCCACTGCACCAATCACACTTGCACCTATCCCACGTCCATCTTAGGATCTCATCACTTCCCAACATGGTCAAGAAACCTCCACCCATCAACCTCCGACCAAAAACACAACATCCATTCCTTCCTCACAAACCTCTAACCTACCCAGATCCCTTACACCCACACCTGTTCTTTACCACCCTACACTCTAAGTACCCTCAGTATTGCTGTCACTACCCACACACTTCCTTACTCTCACACCCCAAGTATGGCCCGCCTCATCTACCTTCACAGCACCCTCGTTATCCCCATGGGTAACTCGCCCTCTTCCCCCATCTACTTTTCCTTCTAGACCTCATACACCCATATCACCTTTACCCAAGAAGGTGCAATCCCAAAAACAAAATAAGATCCACTTTGTACCCCACAATAAGGTAGTCAAAACTTGATACACACACCCTCCTACCATTCACCTACTTTTCCGCTGACTTCCAATCACTAACCAATCACCATTTTTTGCCCAAACCTTCCTAGCACCACAAACCCATAGCTGGAAGGGTTTCTGGTTTTGGATTCCTATGAGCAAGGCCACATACTATCCATTCCATGTACCACTTCCGTAAACATAACGATCCACTAGTAGGGTATGCCAAAATTTCCCGAACCTCCTACCAAATAGGCCCACATTGAACTCATTAAGGACCTAGCCCCAAGCTTCTCCACCTTCCTTCACCCGCTCCACCTTCATCACCACCCTCACCGACGGAGTCGATGGATCCTGAATCTATCCCTCCTAATTTTTTTTTTCATAAACACCATTTCCTTGGGCCTTTGACTTATCAACATGAGGGTGAGGCCCCTTCCACTCTTCCCTTCCTGTATCCTGAGATGATCGATGATGACACACCTTTAATCAACATCATTCAATGTCAGGATGATGAATCCATACTCACCTACCTTGGTGCAGAAGACTCATATATTCATCGATCGTTACCCTCTGAGATGCAAACCATGTTGAATGAATCGACTATCGAGATCAACATTCATACTCAGGATGACCCGCACATCCTAAAGATCAGTGAATCTTTAGATGCTGCTGAACAGGAAGCCATCACTTGTTTTCTCAAAGATCATAACCATAATTTCACTTGGTCTTACACAGACATGCCCGGTATTGACCCCACCATAGTGGTCCATAATATTGTAACCCATTCCTGATGCCAAACCTATCAAACAAAAGCTGAGGAAAATGCACCCTCACATTGCCCTTCTCATCAAAGAAGAACTTTAGTGCCTTCTTTCTGTTTCCTTCATCTTACCCATTGATTATCCTCATTGGATTTCTAACATTTTCCTATCACTAAGGTGACAGGGGGACTCCACATTTGTATAGACTTCCATGACCTCAACCTAGCCTTCCCGAAAGATGACTTTCCCTTACCTGGTATTGACCAACTGGTTGACCTTACCACTGGTCATGAGATGCTATCACTCATGGATGGCTTCTCGGGTTATAACCAAATTTTTCTTGCCCCAGAAGATCAACACAAAACCAGCATTCATCACCCCTTGGGGGACCTTTTGCTATCGAGTCATGCCTTTTGGCCTTAAAAATGCTGGTGCTACATATCAGTGTGCTATGACTTACATCTTCCATGACATCATGCATCACATATTGGAAGATTACATGGATGATCTCTTGGCCAAATCTAAATGTTATCACTCTGAGCACCTCACCATCCTCAAAACCATTTTGACCGCCTCATTAAATATTGTGTCCACCTTCAACCTAAAAAGTGCGTCTTCGCGGTTCTCTCAGGAAAGCTCCTAGGATTTATTGTTTCCTTATGTGGTATAGAATTTGACCCTGCTAAAGTCAAGGCCATTCTGGAAATGCCTCCACCCACTAACCTTAAAAAACTCCATAGCCTGCAAGGTAAATTCCAGTCCATTCATTGTTTCATTTCACAA
Source organism: Taxus chinensis (assembly GCA_019776745.2). Classification (NCBI taxonomy): domain Eukaryota; kingdom Viridiplantae; phylum Streptophyta; class Pinopsida; order Cupressales; family Taxaceae; genus Taxus; species Taxus chinensis. The sequence goes on along the minus strand of JAHRHJ020000246.1, from coordinate 1,868 downwards.
TTATCTGATCGGTGTCAACCATTTCATCATCTGCTCAAGAAGGATGTCTCCTTTAAATGGGATGATGACTAGTCCACAAAGCTTTTGAGGCCCTAAAACAATACCTTCTCCAACCACCCATACTCATTCCACCTAAAGACGATCAACCTTTTTACCTATACATATCTCCAGCTACCGATCATTCCTTGGGAGCCATGCTCGCTCATCGCAATGAACAACACAGGGAGAAGGTAGTTTATTACATAAGCCATACTCTTTTGGACTATGAAACCCGATACACCCATCCCAAAAAACTTTTCTTAGCCTTAGTTTTCATTGCCACCAAACTCTGCCATTACCTACTCAACCACAAAACCTATGTTGTGACCAACACCGATCCAGTTACACTTCATGTACACTAAACCTTATCAAAATCAGTGCATCGCACAATGGCTTATGCTTTTAACTGATCTTGACCTTGAATTCATTCACCAAAAGTCCATCAAGGGCCAAGCTATCACCGACCAATTGGCCGACGCACCTATTTCCAGGGATCAACCCTCTAATTTTGACTTTCCAGATGAGTCAATTGCTACCCTTTCCCTGGATGAACCCCCTTACCAAATGACACTCTTCTTCGATGGTTCCAAGTGTCAGTGTGGGGGTGGGGCTGGTATTATCCTCATTCCTCTTAGATGGTGAACCCATGCCTTTTCTTTCAAACTAGACCTTTGAATGCACCAACAATATTGCTGAATACGAAGTGCTCGTATTAGGTCTCCAAGCTGCTATGCCCTAGATGTCAAATCAATCAACATATCTTGGTGATTCTCAATTGGTCGTAAACCAAGTCAATGGTATGTACCAATGTCATAAAAGATACTTCAAAAGTATAAACATCATGTAGACATACTTTTGACCACCTTTGATCATTACACCCTTCAAACCATCCCACGTTCAACCAACAAATTTACAGATACCATGGCCTGCTTAGCTTCCCAAATACCCGCTTCACCCTACCGATTCTAAAATCTTTTTCACTGTACAATGCCTCCAATCACCTTCTTATTTACCTCACGATGTTTACTCCATCAGAACCGACACCCCTGACCCGAGTGACCTTTGGTATAAACAATACTCTGACTACCTTTCTCTCTCCATCTTACCTCCTGATCTCACCCGTAATGGACAACACACCTTCCTTAAAAAGGTCTCTTGTTACATCATCCTGGGGGGACTCCTCTATAAGCATGGCTTTGATGGTATTCTCTTACGATGCCTCACAAGTTCTGAAATTCCTTATACCATTAAGGAAGTTCATGATGGCATATGTGGAGGTCACTTCAGTGGCCTTGTTGTTGCTAAGCGTATTCTTCACCTAGGCTATTACTGGCCGACCCTTAACCATGATTGTTGCAACTATGTCAAACGTTGTGTAAAATGCCAACAACATTCCAATCTTCATCATACACCCAGTCATGCCTTACAGGTCACTCGTGACCTTTGGCCCTTCTCTCAATGGGGTTTGGATCTTGTCAGAGAAATCAATCCCCATTCTTCCCAACACCATCAATGGATCATCACTGCTACCGAATACTATACAAAATGGGTGGAAGCCATACCACTCATCTCCACGAAAGCTGAGAAAATATGTGAGTTCATTAACCACCACATCATTTTTTGCTTTGGTGTTCCTCATCACCTCATCACTGATAATGGAAAACAATTCAAAAACAAAACATTGCAAAAAATTTGCGATGCCTTCAACATTCAACTTAGTTTCTCATCACCTTATTACCCACAAACCAATGGCCAAGCCGAATCCACTAACAAAACCCTCAACAAAATTCTTATGAAAGTGGTTGACGATATTGGGAAGGATTAGCATA